>JANEHK010000052.1:3942371-4089706 GCA_025960845.1 Tachycineta bicolor | reverse complement strand
CCCCTTCCTTCCTCCCCTTCCTTCCTCCCCTTCCTTCCTCCCCTTCCAGTTCTCCATGTTTCCTTCTTCCATTTAATGCCATACATATGATTGCCAAGTATGCCACAAATGCCTATAGGTCACACTCTTCCTAACTGCTACTTGCATGGCTATCAGCCTTTTTACATTCATTGAACTCCCTAAAAGTTGCACAGTTTCAATATCAATATCCATTAGCCACCCAATAGTAAAATACATGTATGACTGAGACTTATCTTGACAGGCAGTTTTTTGTGAAAGGAAATGTTAGGGCACAGTGTTGAAAGATAGTGTTTATGTCTGAAAAATAGTTCCTGTATATCATACCACAAAAAAAACCCAAAAAATGAAAAACAAACCCAAACAAACAAACAACCCCTCCCCTAGTGTTTATTAGTCTCAGTTATCAAAATTTTTTTTGACTAGGAAGCATTTCATATGGATGGGGGTGTACAGTGCCCCATTGGTTGTGCTAGGGTAGTCGGAGCTACATTAATATAGTGCCATCTAGAAGATGCCTGATGTGATTATTACATTGTTATTCTTGAGTATTTAGCAACTTTAATGAATATGTTTCTTTTGGAATGGTAAGAATCACTAACTTTTTATTTCCCTTGTTTCTTTCAAGCTGTAGCCCTGTATCTTGCTGACCAGTGGTGGTCAATTGATGACATTGTGAGAACATCTGTCCCTGCTAGACAGGGGCTCCATCAGGTAAAGCGCTCCAACATTCACCTAGAAATTAATCCTATACTTCAAGATAATGGCAAATAGATAGCGTGCAAGATATTACATTTTAATTTCATTTAGAGATGAGAGGGCTGTTGTAAGGAAGTAGAGGAATAGGTACAAGGGGGAAAGGAACCTCAACATGAATATAGTGTTTACAGCAAGAATGACCTTTGTACAGCGGCTTCATATGTAGACAACTTAGATGTTAGCCATGTTACCATTTTTTTTCTTTACTCTTTAGAATATTGTGTTCTGGTTATGTTGAAACATCTTGGTAGAATAGTGCATTGTACCATTGTACCATACCTATTGATCTTATCAGAGGACTAGAAAACCAAAAATACTGTCAGGAATGTGTTTGACAGAAGCAAGTTGGAGCTGATGGCTTGCAGTGCCAATACATGAGGTTTGGAAAAGTAAGTTGCCTGGTATCTGCTTTATTGCTCATCATCGACTTTTGTTGCCATTATTTAATCCTGTGTAGCGTGTCTAATTTTTGCAATTTAAAAAATTTTCTGTAGAGAGTTTGGCATGAAAGCCTAGCTTTCTACATACTTCTTAATGGTAGGGAAATCAGGAAAGCTGAATCTTTTATGAGGGAGATAGCTGAGACTAAGCATTGGAAGAGATCATGGTTCCTGCTTCCATCACAATAAGTAGAATAGTGTTGAACTCAAACTTCATATATAAAAGGAACCCTGTAGGACAGAGAAGAGGATATTGAATTCTTTATTTCATGCCACAGAAACTGTTGTAACAAGTTTCTTCACTGCATCATGTCCTGTTGCCTGCCACTCTATCAGGAGTGATTGAGTGTGCCAAGTCCTGCCACCCTAAGGTTCATTATTTCTTCTTTGTAAGACTTCAGTCACCTGCTAGCCCAGGAATTCTGAGGCTGATGGACTGCTATTGCTTTTCGTGAACGTTTCTTAAGTACAAAAATAGTTTTGAGTTAGATCATAACATTCTCACTCCACTGCCCTTCTCCCAGATTTTACACACTGGATTGGGAGTGACATTGAAGATGTGGAATATCATGGTTGTGATTTGTACTTAACCTATGGCAATGGATTCTGAGCATCTTCTTGCCTTGTAACAAACTTCAAAGAGCCACCCTGCTTTAGCACTTACAGCCTTCCCTTGAAATCTGTCTGCAGCTGTGTTAAGTAAAAGGTCCCTCGTGTGTGGGTATTAACTAACCTGACCAACCTTCTGAAATGTTTTTTTCTGTGTTCTGTCAGGTGAAGTCTGTTGGAGAGAGAATTGTTCTCTATGTTCTGAATCGAATTATCTATCGAACGCAAGAAATGGAAAAAAATGAGACTCCGTTTCTCTGTCATGGTAGCAGCCACTTTGCTAAGATCATGTGGAAAAAAGGAGAGGCTGTTGGGTTCTATTCTGTCAAACCTACAGGTAGAACATTTGAGAATTGTGGGATTTGGGGGTGCTAAAGGGGAGGAGATAGCTTGTTTGAAGAATATTGTATTAGTAGTCTTTTTAAGCCTTTGCAGGGCTAATTGGGTTGGTATTTTCCTGCAGTCATAAGAGATAAGGTGGCTGGTAAGATCTCTAGCTGAAATACTTGCATGCTTTAGCAATATAAGTTCTTAGTTTCTTCGTATTTACTAAATGTATTTAAAACTGTAAGAAATTTGATATACCAAACAGCTATCATTTTTTTCTTTTGTAGAACAATTGTTTACAGTTGGATTGGACTGTGTTTGTTTTGAGTTGAAGGTTTTTCTTTCAAAACATTTTCAAAATTTCACCTGTGTTTGTGTGGGTGTTGTATTCTCTGAATGAGTAGCCCATATGGAAAAGATCACTCTGTAAGCAGTTTTTGAAGGGTGGTGGCACTCTTCAAGCATCCCAAAGGGTACACAAGTAATGTAACCACTCTGTTCAAGTTTCCCTTGCTTGAAAAATGTAAATAATAATGGAATCATAGAATGTTTTTGGTGGGAATGGATCATTAAAGATCATCTAATTTCAACCCCTGTTGAAATGGGCAGGGACACCTTCCACTAGACCAGGACCCCATCGAGCCTGGCGTGAACATGGGATGGGGCATTCACAGCTTCACAGTTTAAATACAGTTTGAACATCCCTTTTCAGGGATGAGGCATTCACACCTTCTTTGGGCTGCCTGTCCCAGAGCCTCGCCACCCTCACAGTGAAGAATTTCTTCCTAATATCTACTCTCCTGTGGCTTAAGGCCAGTGCTACTTATCCTATCACTGCATGGCCTGGTAAAAAGTCTCTCTGCAGCTCTCTTGTAGGCTCCTTTCAGTTGCTGAAAGGCCACAATGAGGTCACCCCAGAGCCTTCCCTTCTCCAGGCTGAGCAACCCCAGCTTTCTCCAGCTTTCCTCCTGCAAAAGGTGCTGCAGCCCTGCTTGTTTACATGGACCTAAAATAAGTATGTTCATGGGTCCTAAAAAATACAAGGTTACAAAGAGTAATTGAGTTGCATAGCCAACTTTGTTTCTTACTGGCCTTGTCGAAAAGCGGGCAGCTCTTTGGCATAGTTCACAGGTTCACTGAAGGGCCTGAAAATGGGTTGGCTATTAATGGACTGTCTTAATGTCATTATATGCCATCCCTTTCTCACCACTGAGTTCATAGCTACCCTTGAAATCCTCTGATACTGCAGTACGTATGTGTTGTGGCCATCTGTTCCATGTTTGTTTGATTTAGGATAATATGTTGTTTACCAGAGAATTTCAGTGTAAAATGTCCTAGCATTTTTTTTGTTTTCATTTAAAAGATTGCAATCATTGTTTCAGCCTTTAAGCAAGAACTGAATTAGTCTTTGTATTTGTCCTGAGAAGTAATGTAATCAGCATAAAAGTGTAATTAAATAATTTTGTTTTCTCCTATTCCCTCCTCCATCTTTCAGCTTCATTTTTGCTATAGTTTTCATATGGAACTTTATAGTGAGATTTCAAAGTTAGCCTTTCCTGTCTTGTCTGTTCTTTTCTGGTACTACTGACTTCTTTTGTTACGTTATTCCATTGATGTATCTTGGCGACCTTATGAAGCTTGCTCAAAAAAGTTAATAAATTGGTAATATAAATTATTTACTTTTAATAAAGTTACAAATTATTTTTTAACTTTGTTTACTTTTACTTACTATTAAATAGTTTGAAATTTTTATTACTTATGGAAGTATTTATTTAAATTATGCTAAAATCCGTGCTGCAGCACGTCAGTCAGCATGCAGTTATGTCATCCATACTGATGAATATTTTTTCCCTCTGATTATTTCAGGAAGTGTTTGTAGATCTCTTCTCCATCAGAAGTATAAGTTGCCAGTGCTAGACACAATGTTTGTTAGAAAGAAACATCGTGGGAAAGACTCTGGGCTAATCATGTTGGAAGACTTTGTGGATTCCTTTACTGAAGAGCCTCTTGGCCTACGATATCCACTGTCATCGTTAATGTATACAGGCAAGCTCTTAAAGTTTTTCTTCTGATCTTCTTTGTGGTTTCTTTACATGTCCAAATGAGTATTGTCATTCAAGCTCCGTGTTTGTGACCTCATCCTCAGGTTCTACATTAAATTTTCTGCACTTTGATGAAAGCTAAAAACCCTGATTTGTTTAAGATTAACTAGTTCCTGATTCAGTTTTTAATCCTCCATGTAAAACTAGATTATTTGAACTCTGTTGGCTTTCTGCTGCTGTGAAGTTTAGCACTGTCCCATTTCCCCCAGCATTCCCTGTAGAATGAGCTGACGTGTTTCTGTGTGGGATCTAATGTGTGTCTGCCTTGCAGCACCTTTTGCTTGCTCACACCTAAACCTCATGAGGTTGTTTAATTCATGCTTTCTCTGGTGAAGAGAACATACTAGGCTCTGCTTTAGCTTGCATGTCAGAAGGCACAGTTCTAAAATACAAGGAAAGCACATATGGTTCTTCCATTAGCAACTTAAGGGGAGTATGTCATGTAGAAAATCACATGGATTCTGGAAACTATGTTCTTGGACTGTGTTCAGACAAGAAGCACATTTCTTTTTGCCCTGTTTTTCAAGGCATGTTCCTTCTTAGGCCATTTGCCACGGTTCCTTCTATGAACATTTTTATCTGGCCTTCTTAACCAGTAGAAATTTTCTGCTTTTCCAAGCACCATAGTCTTTCACTCAGTCTGCTAAGACCTGATTTGTTAGGCTCCAGCCAGGAAAATTACTTGAGCAGAATTTAATGACTAATTAATTTCTGTCGTCAAGAAACAACACAGTGGGGATCTTGTGCTCTGAAACTGTGCATCAGTAGTGAATCAGGTGAAAAAATGGTAGTTTTTCCTAGCAATTACCAAAGAATAATGTCATGCCTCCTTACCTGTATGTTTGATACAGGTATAGAGAGAAAAGAGATGGAAGGAGAGCAGCACAGAAAATATTCTGGAAGTGAACAGTAAATCAATGGTAACATGTTAACACTCCCAGAGAGTTCTTGTTGCAGATGCCTACTACAGTGTGAGGTGGCAAAAAGCACTTGGCTACATCCTCTGCTTCTGTCCTAAGCTTTTTGTTGGCAGGAACAGTCACTAGTGAAGTCACAAAAATCTCAAGTGGTTACCAGGAAAAGAAGAAAATCCCATTCATCTTTGTTTGCAGTTTAAGATAATAATGGAAAGTATTTAAACCTATATTAAGAAAGGATTAATTAAGAAGGATGTCTAGTGTTAAGCAACATTGTTTATTTGATACTCAGCTGTTTTGTTAAGTAGTTCTTTCTGTTGTTGTTTGTGTGTGATTGTAGATTGCAAAATAATTTGATCTTGGATAAACTTTAAAAACTGGGTTATAGCTGAATATATAGTATCTCTAATAACATGTTTTATCTTGTGTTTGCTCAGCTTGTAAACAATACCTTGAGAAGTATCCTGGGGATAAAAACCTTCTGTGGCAAGTGGAGGGAGGAGGAGATTGGTTCCAGAGAAAGTCTATGATGTCTATAGTGCAAAAGGAAAATCTCAGAATTGCAGGTATGCATGTTTTTTTCTGTTGTTTTATAAAACTTTGTAAAAGTTGAACATATACTCTACAGGAGTGACTTCTGTGATCAATGTGTAGAAACTAGCAGAAAGATTTCTCTTTGTCCTGAGGCCTGTGAGATCATATTTGGACTGGTGTCATGTTTTAACCCCAGCTGGCAGCTAGGTACCATGCAGCTGCTTGTTCACCCTTTCCTCCCCCAGTGGGATAGGAAGGAGAATCTGGGAAAAAAAAAAAAGCAAAACCTGTGGGTTGAGATAAGAACAGTTCAGTAATTAAAATAAGATAAAATATAATAAATATAGGGAGACAAAAACAGAGAAACAAAAGCCAAGAGAGAGAAGTGGTGCACAGTGCAGTTGCTCACTACCTGCTGACAGATGCTGAGCCAACCCCCAGGCAGCCCCTTCTAATCAACTGCCCGCATTTTATTTACTGAACGTGATGTTCTGTGGTGTGGAGTATCCCTGTGGCCAGTTCAGGTCAGTTGTTCTAGCTGCACAACTTCTTGTGCACCTGTTCACTGGCAAAACACGGGAAACTGAAAAGTCTGGGACACAGGATAAACACTACTGAGCAGCAATGAAAACATTGTATCACCAACATCATTCTCATACTAAATTCAAAATGCAGCACTGTGCCAGCTTCTAGGAAGAAAATTAATTCTATCCCTTTTGAAAGCGGGATGATATCCACTCCTTATTTTCTGTATCTTTTATGTCATACCCAGGTTCTGTTCTTTTCAGTATTACCTTTCCTGTCTTCTGATATATGCACACACATTATACACATGTATCATTGCCTTAGTCTGTTGAGTTCCTTTAGTCCATGACTTTGGGCTGCATCTGTCATAACCGTCTTTCGGGGAAGAAAAGATGCATCAAGATGGATTTTTGTGTGCTGAAACCAGTTCTGCTTCCATCACTGCACTTGTTTGGTTTCACAGAGTTAATTCTTCATTGGTCTTCATTTTTACTGTTATACCTTTGATATGGCAATTGAATGGGAATTGGTTTCACATCCCCAAATTCAGAATGGTGAAAACGGGCACTGTGAGGTACCCAGTTCAGTGATGGACATATAACCATGAAAGAGACAGTACAAAGTGTTATATGGGAATTAAAATCATGCAATTTAATTTATTATTTACTCTGACCCAAAACCAAATCCCCATAAGGAATTCAATGGACTTCCCGTCTTCCTGCATTACCTGCTAAGTGGACCCAGGTACTTGAGCAAACTCAGTTCCACAAATTATTTTGCCTTTTCCTGAAGCATGACTAATGCAGACTGTTCCTCCCTGCATATTTACACACACGACAGGAAATGTATCCCTTTCCATAATGTGTATAAGTTCAGACTGTGCTGTGCCAGACTGACTGTCAAATTCCCTAGTGTTTACTTAACAGGTGGCTTCTGCTAAATGTGTGTCCCAATGTTTGAAGGTCCTGCCACGCACTGCTCCAGGATAAATGGGTAACAGTTTGTTGTATCATTTCATTTTTCTGGAGGCTGGTGCATGACAGAGTGTGATATTCCCACTCAATGCCATGGTGTTTGGCCCAGTTGTCTATGATGTTGTTTAGGAAATTATTCCCACTATCTCATTCTGGAATTTCTGGGACACTGTCATCTTAAGGCTTCCCTCTTAAGTTCCTGGTGGTGGTATGATATTCAGACTCTTTTCTCTCTAGTGTTTGCTTCCACCATTATAAGCACATGACATTTTCCTTGGAGTTTTGGGGGGTGTTACATAGTCTATCTGCCCAGCCTCCCCATGTTTCTGTTTCTGATGTCATTCTCCATACTACAGAGGCCTTAACCACTTGGCCTGTTTAATTGCAGTGAATGTTTCACATTCATGGATAACCTGTGCAATTGTATATATGGTTGAGTCCACCCCTGGGTCACGTGTCCACCTATAGTTTGCATCTCATCCTTGGTTACTTGAGGTGTCATGGGTGCACCAAGCTAGATATAATTTTCCCTTACATGGACAATTCTGATCCTCTTGAGTCACTTCAGTCTTAGCAGCCTCATGCATTTTCTGGTTGTTCTGACGTTCCTCTGTGGCCCATTTCTTGGGTGCATGAGTCTCTGTGTAAGGTACTCCCACAGCCAGGTTCTCCACCTCGACAGCAGTGTCTTGTCAGGCTGTAGCAGCTCAGATGGCCTTACCTTTTGGCTGCTGCTCTGCAGCACTGCACTACGTCACTGCAACCACCCCACAGGGCATTTGCCACTACACAAGTCAGAATAGAACTAAAATATTGGCCATTTTTCTCATCCAGAGATGTCTAAAGCCAGCTGGATGGCCTTCTTCTTCTTCTTGATTCACCTTCTTCTTCAGCATCTTGTTGTAGGAAACTCAATCTCTGATCCTTTCCTACAATGTGACAGAATAATCAGTAAATAAGGCATATTTCTTCTCATTTTCTGGTAATTTACTACAGAACAAGTTCTTTTCAGTAAGGGTCACCTTCTCCTCTGGTGATATTCCAAAATCTTCTCAGGCCAGTCCTTGATCACTTTCAAGATTCCTGGACAATCTAGTCAGTGTAGTATTTCTGCTGGTGCACCACTGTGGTAGTGACTGGCACCTGTGGGGCTTCAATAGCCCCACAACAGAAGGATCTTCTGAGAGAAAATGCCAGGCAGACAGATGCTTAATTTCCCCTGTCTCCAAGGCAGCTGAATTGAAAGACTAGTGGATACTGGTTTTTGGTCGTTGAAATACCCTCTTCTGAAATAGTCTGTGCCAAAGATGGCAGAGAGTCTCTGGGCCAGTCGCAGTGGAACGATTTTGCCACTCATTCCCAGACAGGCTAGTCTCAACCTCCAATATGGTCAGCTGTTGGGATCCCCTCTGTCACTCCAGAGCTGCAAAATGGGTTCTTGCCCTCTATAGCATGATGGCACTATGGCACACCCTGCACCTGTACTCTTGTGGGTTTGACATTCTAGGCTACTGGATCCTCTCATTCCAGTGAAATCAACTGATCCTCTTCTCCCATTGACAGGAGGCAGGGTCCCCTAGTACTGGATATAGAATTCTCCACCCACTTCTTGTGAAAAAGGATTAGAATTCTTTACCATAGAATCAGGAGTAAGATTAGCCATTCCATTCTGCCTGGGAAATTGCCAGCTGGAGACTGGAGCAGCAATTTTCCTGGAAGAATCCACATTTGTGATTGTTTTTCCTTGCAGTTCACATACCGCTGTGTCTAGGTGGAGGTGAATTTTCCATCTCATTTTTTCATATCCTTTCTGTGGTCCCACAGGGTTTTAAAATTCACGGTGTGTACTCTTTATCCTCTATCTTTAGCAAAAGAATGCTCTCTTAGTAGCTGAGATACTTGTCTGTACAGGTGAGGAGTAGAACCTGTCTTCCTTTTGTTGCTGGAACTCCTGGAGCTGTTTTTCATACTTTTTTGAACAGATTTTTTTCAGAACTGAGAGGCAAGTCCATAGGTAGGAAGAGAGATTTTCTTTGTATTCTCAGAGTTTGCAAACCACTTCATCCATCGTGGGTACTTCATCTCTCCAGGCTGTTGAAGGCAATGAGTTGGCACATGATGATGGTATGTTACATATACAAATATCTACCATGTGGGTTGTGTGCACTGGACTTTGTCTAGATCTATATATGACTGCACATTCTTTGGCTCATAAGAAATCTTCTCTATCACAGCTAGCTCCCTCAGGTACTAGACACCTCTCTCTCCATAGTGGTCCACTTGCCTGGGTGACATGGAATGTCATCCCTGAAGACCTTCCTTCACACTTGATGAGCAACTAAGTGCAACACATCTGCTTCTTCCCCCTTAGTGGGGTGGGGAGGAGATTCCAAGAAAAAAAAAGAACATAAAACCTCTGGATTGAGACAGAAGCATAATATAACAATAATGGTAATAAGAAGGGAGACAACAAAACCAGAAAAATAAAACCCAAGAGAGAGATTTGGTACACAGTGCAGTTGCAGTGACTAGGCTCTTCCAGATTATATACTGGGTTTAACAACGTGGTATTGGGATATTCCTTTGGTCAGTTGTCCTGGCTGAGTCTCTGCGGAAGAACGGGACATCACATAATGATCAATATGATCACAGTGAGCCGTTTATTGCACCATAACAGTCCCTTTTATGCAGTTTTTAGCCTTAATCACGCGTTTCATGCTACTTTACAATTGGTTGCACCCTAAAAGCACGTGTTAGCCCTTTAATTGGTTGATTGTTCTTGCATATGCAGCAGATAACACAGTCCTTTTTTTCTGGCTCACATCTGGTTCTCACATCCCAGAGTTGTTTACCATCTTTTGTTCTTCTTTGTACGTGACTTCTGCATCTTGTTCTGCTCAGTACGTGACTTCTGCATCCTTGAAATGGTTACAGGCCTATTCTTACAGATAAACTGGGTTGCTCACATGTCCCCATTTTTGGAGGAACTCATCCTCCACATGTATCCTCCACAGCTTCTTGTGCACCTGCGTAAGAAAGTGAAAAGTCCTTGAATTAGGTACAACTAAAACATCCATGTGTTATCTCACACTAAATTCAAGGCAGAGCACTACATGAGCTGCTAGGAAGAAAAGTAAACTCTATCCCAGCTAAAAGTGGAACAAATGATTATAATATAAAGGTACTGTAATATTCTCTTTCTCTGTTTCGTCTTTTAAATCTTCACACAGAGGCCTCAAAGAAGGAAAATAAGAGTTTGCAAGCAGAGGATAATCTTAGTCAATCTGCAGTATCTGAAGCAAGTGGACCAAGGACGGAGGTAGAAACACAGCTAAGTGTAGGTACACAGTCTGTTACCTCTTGTTTTGATTGTATTGTTACTGAAAAAACAGTTATGAGAAATTATTTTTGCCCATATCAGTTTGCCACAATGTATATAGAAGATAAAGGGTTTTGTTACTTTCTATGTGGATGTAATGCTTCTCAGGGATGTAATGCCAATGACTAAGACAGATCGGGCTTGGGGGGGTGGGGTGGGGTTGTTTTGTTTTGGGGTTTTTTGTTTTGTTTTTCTTCGTCTTTTGGTGTGTTTGGTGTTGTTTTGTTTTGTTTTGTTTTGGGTTTTTTTTGTGTGTGTGTGTTTTGTTTTGTTTTTGTGGACAGGTGGGGTTTCCCCATGCATGTAGAAAGTCTGTGCCACAGCTGTCAGAGTCTGGAATTTGGGCCATTTACTGGTAGATTACATAAAGGAGAGTATTTCAACTGTCTCTGGAATTAAACTCTTTAGAGTGGCTATTTTTAGGAGAACACATTTATGTCACAGTTCAATACAGTGGCAAATGTTGGGTTTGCATGGGGAGTTATACCTTGTACATACAAAACCACCGCAGCTTTCTTTGAATGTATTTGATAATAGCAACCATATTACAGCTGCTTGTGGACATGTGGTCATGAATATATTTGGGTCATTAGATATTATGGAGCTTTTCCTTTATTTAATTTGTGTTCTGAAATCACACAGAATGTGCTTGACAATCATTTATAGCTCCAAATACCATGAGCATGGATTTGCATACTTCAAAGACTGTCTGTGTTATTGACATGACCATGCTTTTGTAGAAGTCAGTGCTTTAATTAAAAACGGGAAATAATGGCTAAATCTATACGCTCAGATATTAATATTTAAAGTTTAGATTTGGAATTTAAGTCAAGTTTTTCCCAGCTGAGAAAATTAGTATTTCCCAAAGCAAAATTGACAGAAAAGTAGTGATGTTTTTAATCTCTCAATGACCAGAAACAATAACTCTTAGTTGTCTTTCTTTTATAACAGTGTCTCTAGCCCCATATCTGAGTTTTAGATAGATTCCAATAATGATCATATTAGCAAAATTATCTAAAAACTTACCAGCTTTGGTTATAGAGCTATATGAATATACTTAGAGAAAATAGCTGAGTGATAGTAGTTGTTTTGATTTTTGTTGCTGTGAACTAGTAAGTCAAGCCCTGGTTTTGCCCATTTCCAGAGGAAAAGACAGTCAATACCAAAGAGGTCCAGCTTTTCATAGCTTGGAAAAACTGCTGGCAGCTCTGAAGTTGGCATCTGCACTATCTATAAGCAGTTCAGCAATGGTTTGTAAATTGCTGGACCACCTGAGGAAATAAAATATCCCACCTTCCCCCAAACCATGAAAAAATATTCCCCAACTTTAATTTTCAGCTTTCACTTAATGCTCCCTGTTTTGTGCATTTTGATTCTAGAATCATTTGTTGTTAGTTTACAAATTCTTATGTTTTTAATACTCACTTGAAACTACTTCAGACAATGGAATGTAGACGTGGCCACTTTTTGCCAGCCTTCTTCCACTTCCGTATTGGAAGTGAGACTGGAATAGTGGACCAGGATGCTGATAATTGCTATTCCAGATTGTTATTAGCAGCTAAGAAAAAACAATGTGCATAATTTTATTTTAATGTGTATATTTTGTATTCACTTTACTGTATCAAGTGGTGGATCCTCAGCTAACTTGCAGAAAAAATTAAGGTATTGGGAAGATGTGGAGAAACAGGAGACAAAAAAAAAAAAAGCTCTAGGGAGAGGGACCTAACCAACCTCTTGCACTGACTGTGCATGTAAGCTGCATTACTGATAAATCACCAAGTCTTGTTTTTTCTTATTTTTTACATGGGTTGCCTTATTCTGTTGGGTGTCATGATAAAAATAAAACTATATAATAGGCTACAAGTATACACATAAGACTTTGCATTTAAATTTTGCCAACCACTGCAGTGTAGTCCCTTGGGTTTATACAGAAAGGGGAAACAAACAGAAAGAGGCTCCTGTAATTGAATTATGTAGACCCTAGTTATAAATAGAACTGTTAGGAAAAAATCTTTATAATGACAGGTCACTTTCACATCTTATCTTCTACATTGAGGCCAGAAGTAAAGCACAGAAAAACTAGTCATCCATGACACAAAGATAACTTTTAAAAAATATTAAATTTATTGAGACAGAACAGTTAGCTATAAATTAAGAATCATTATAGCTGCTGTTTTATAGGATCGTTACTATGAAATAATGCTTTAGAAAGATGCAAGCATTGGTAGGATTATGAAGTTATTTAGTCAATTCAGAAAATTTTAGAATAACATTAGCATTGCTTTTGCACCACAGGCTGACTCTCAAAAAGGTAAAGAATCAACAGATGTCCACGCAAGCACATCTGAAGGTAAAAATAATCTTGATTATCAGTATTGTAATTACTCTAAATCAATAGTTTTGCAGGCTATTTTACATCTTACTGTTTTACTTCATTCATCTGTAAAATGGCTATAAAAACATGTTTTCTGCTAAGGTGCTGAGACTCAACTCATATACCTTTAAGAGGAATTCAGATAAAATTGTTATGAGTCTTGGTAAAGATACTATTCAGAAAAAAATGTACCCCAATGAAATGCTGTTTTAGTGGCACTCAATGTCTTTCACTATTTTGGTTGGGGAGGTTACAGGTAGATCTTAGACTGAATTTGTTCACTTGAATTTTCTTTTTGTGTTATTCTCCTAAGACCCTAACGTAACTCCTGTTTCCATCTGGACACGAAGTGGTCATTTAAAACGTCAGAGGCTAAATAAAAATAGACAGGAACCTGGACTTGAAACTTCCCAACGAGACGAGGAAAATACTCAAGTGTCCAAAAGCAGGTACCAGGAGCCCATTTTTACTGGCTTCCTATTTTGTTGCTTGGGCAGTCACAAGCTACATTAGAGTCTCAGGGTGTGCAATGGTATTTCTTCTCCTTTCTACCTACTTTACTTGCTTGATTTCAAAATGACCAAAAGTAAAGTCTAATGCAAGAAAGGAAGAAAGCAAAGTGAGACAGCATTTCAAGAGTGGTTGCACCAAAATGTAGTATCTGTGAAAGCTCAGTGGATACTAGAAATAATAGGAGTGAAGGCTGAGAGTGTCCTGTTGCAACTGAGTCTGTACAATGGTAAAAACACTTGGATTCACAGCATAGTTTCTTGAGAGAATATATCTGGACTTGTATTATTATGTAGTATGGATACGGGAGTACCCATAATATTCTGTGTGGTCTTTGAGGAGGTATCCCTGACTTCTTGTTACAGTTGATATGTTGCAGTAAAATGTGATCTGACTGTTCAGCTTGGGAGCTCGTCACTGCTTGTCAGCTAATAATAGGTGTTAGAGGGAGCCATATCTTCAAAGGAAAGCCTTTGCTCAGACAATGTTTTAAAACATCATATCTGATCTAACATCCTGAGAAGAGCCCAAAAATGTTTCCAGTTTAAATGATATTAGCCTGTGTAACAATCATCAGATGTGGATATGAAGAATAGTATGACTTGTGTGCTATAACAGTTCTTATAGCAGTGGGCTTGGAGGAATAGTTTGCACTGGCTTTCCATTCAGCACATCAATTTTAAGGAAATAAATAGCCCCTTCCTCCCTCGTAGACAATATGCCCACCCCACCCTGCTCCCTGTCTATGTGCCCCTCATTCTCTTCCAAAGAAACCCACTTCAACTCCCAAAGCCTCTTTCTGACAAACTGAAGGTAACTCAATTTTTTTCAAGGAAATCACTCAAGCTTGTTCCATGTGGTTCCTTTAAACACAATTAGGTGTGGAAACGCAGTAAGAAAACTGTGTTTTCTTTGTGCAGTTGAGGCTTTCAACTAGATACTGCCTAATTTTTCTGTTTAAATTGCTCTGTGGAATTACAGATATTGTATTGCTGTGCTGCACTGTCAGTGTACTGCTCTAAGCTGGTTCAAACAGGTTGAAGTGGCATAGTTTGATGCTGCCGCAGCTTGAGGAATGAAGGCAACAGGACAGGGTATCAGCTTGGTAATTTCCTTCAATGCACACCAACAAATGGATCTGGGTCTTCTGTTGTGCAATTTCCTGTGGAGTGTCTTAGTCTCGAAACTGGCATGTAGGATAAAACCCTCCAGTACTGCCTTTTCTATGAGATCAGAAAGTAGACTCCTGCAAATCTATTGCATGCACATTTTATTTGCTCGTATGTAATAATTTCAGTTCATCTAAATTGAGAACTGAATATTTGAGTTACTGTTACTACCCTGCAGTGGTGGGGCAGTGCATCAGCACTTCATCTTTAGCTATTTGCTAATGCAATCTCTAGCTGAGGGCAGCTTCTTCACCCATGATATGTTTATTGCCTTGAATTATTTTCCAGCCATGGCCTTTGTAATATCTGTATTTTCAATGATAGAAAAATACAGTTGCTTTCATATTCCATAATTTGAAACTGTGTCTACAGTGGGGGTGGGGGGAAAAAAGAAGTTGCTGCTTTTCTTAACCCTTTTTAGCTTTCAAATATGTAATGTGTCACTACTTTCTAAATTTAAAATAACAAACTTAGAGAAATTTCAGATTTCTTTCCCGTAAAATGGAAGTGAGACAGATATAATTTATAATTGCCAAAGCAATTTTTCTCTTTGATATTGTTTTTTTTCCTAATGAGGAGTTAGCCATTTTTAGATGCATTTAGTTTTGTTGATTCATATTTCTCCTGGCAAGAATGCACTACATAAATGGTCATGAAAGAATTTCCCTGCTGAGATCACCAGAATTATGTATTAGTCTAAAAGGTATCAATGTTATTTATTAATCTAAATCTTAATACCTGCTACAGGCCGGAACTTCTTGCCCACACATCTGAAAGCTCTGAAGATTTAGTAGAAGTGCCTAAGGGGGATACTGCTGAGAAGGATGAGGAAATAAATGTTGAAAATGATGGCCAGTCAGTATTAGAAGAGGAAATGCATGCATCGCCCTCTGAGAAACAAAGTGAGACAGAGGTGAGCTGGATGGGACAGCAACAGCAGATAAATTTGGAATACAGCTACAACTTCTGCTAACTATGGTCCTTGCTACCTTGCTCCATGTGATTCTCAGCTCTTTGATTTTTCTCAACAGTGCTTCATTAAGAAGTGTACTGAGAAGTTAAGGCTAGTACCAAATTAGTTTCAGGGACTATTTCACTCTAGAAATTTTGAACAACAGAGTTCATAGGATCTTCAATAAGGTGAATTTCTAGCTTGTCTACCATACTACTTTTCTTCATTGATTTCTTCTAATAAGAAATTCTGGAGAACTGGGATAAGGTCAAGATCTGACCCAGTATCTCTAATATATATAAAACCCCCATTTTTTGAAGAAGTCAGTAGCCAGTGTGCTTCAGTGACTTCTATTGGTTCTTTTTACTTCTCCACCTAAAACTTTCCTGTTGGATTTAAACATCAACTTTAAATCCAGCTTTTATCTTCAACTTGTTAACACTTGAATTTAAATTTCTGAATATTCTTTGTGCCTAGCAACACCCTCAGGGTTTTATGTACTTACTGATGGATGAGACAGTTACACATGTTGAGTTCAAGGAATGACTGCAGCAGGCATGAGAGATGCATTATAAACTTCTTTTCTTGGCTCCTGACTGTAAGCTCTGGTGACATATTTAGTGCAAGTGACAACAACAAATTAATACACTGCCTAAGTTAGTTAATCATCATTAAGTTCTGCTGCCTTAGTACACAATTCTAGATATCTGATCTATCTGCTTCTCACATGAACCTGCAAATTTAGATCACACGTATACCCATTAGTGCTGGGGAACAATAGCTGGGTACAAACTTGATTTACAAATGTGATTTACATTTTTTAGGAAATGCCATCAGAACCTCTTAATGGTGAGGTTGCAGAAGAAACTGGTAAGACTTCACTCATGGCTGAAGGGGAGACAGTAAATGAAGTTCCCAGTGGTGAATCAAAATTGCCATCTGAGAATCAAGGAAAAGAACCTGTAACACTGTTTGTTCCACTAACCCTTGATACTCCAGCAAAACCTCCAGAAGACACTGAATCAGAGAAGGTGAGAGAACTGAAAGGAAATGTGAAGTAATTTTTACTTCAAAGTATATCTATCTTGCAGGGATCTTCTTCTTTTGTTAAGTGACAGAAAGTAGCCCCTATCATTGCATGAAATTATTGAGAGCAGCAATTATTAAGACAGATGATGTAAATCCATAAGGAGAATAACATTTCCGTTTCAATGTGCATAAGTAGGACCTATATGCATGTGATTCCCAAAAGAAAGCTATGTTTGCAGCAGTTTGCCTTGACAGTCATGAAACTGCAGTTTCTCACTAAAATACTGGTTTGGTAAGAGTGAGAAGCCACATACTTACTTTGTCTAGTAATTCTTGCCTGATGAGGTGCACAAATAATTAGCTACTGTTAAAATGTCTTTGCTGTCAGAACGCAGGTTTTATAGTTTTTCTGTTTATAGTGCAAAAGAAGATTGTTATATGCTAGCAAAACAATAATTGCATTTGTCTAAAATATTTTTTTCCCTTGGGATTAATATCAGAGTGCTTTTTCTGTACCTCAAAATATTCAACTATTTTGAGCAATTTGAAGATGAGAGAGCAATTCTGGATTTGAAATACAGGTCACAAAATAGTCTTGTGCAAAAAAGAGGACTGTTTTGTCAAGTTACATGCGTAGAATTAAAAACCTGCTGAATGCCGAGCTATCCTCTGAGGCTGGTAGCAAGGGGCAGTAGATACTCAGTGTCTTTTACCTTCAACTAATTCTCCTTTTGATTGTTTTGACACCCTTCACCCACAGGCTTTAAATGAAAATGATTCAGAAATGCTGACTGAAGAAGTTGCATCAGTAGAGAAGGAGGGTACCGAAGAGCAGCAAGAATCTGAAAAGGCCAGCACTGAAAATGCAGCTGCTTCAGCATCAAAGGAGGAGCCTTCTGACAATGGCCTGCCCAACTCTGTGTTAACTGAGGCAGCGGAAGAATCTGTTTCTGAAAACTTACCTTCCTCATTAGAAGATCAAAATGAGGAAGCAGGGCACAACTCGCAGGAGACCCCTGCTGCCTTGGGTCAGAGCTCTTTGGTGATGGTTGAACTTGAGGGTGTTTCTTTTCAGCAGCCTTCTGGACAGGAAGCACAGAAGAGCCAGCTGGAGGAGCCGTCAGAAGAGTCTACAGAGCAGACGGATCAGTACACGCAGGCAGTGGCAGAGCGGGCTGCTGACAGCAGCTCTGAGGAGGCAGAAATCGAGGTACCCATTGTGGATCGGAGAAACTTGCGAAGAAAGGCTAAAGGCTACAAAGGGCCGCCCAAGAAAAAAGGAAAGCCAGCTTAAAAATCAAATAGTGGCAATTTATCTATTTATAACAAGGCTATTTTGTGTAAAACATTAGGGTGTAACCGCACCGTATCTGGCACAGGACGCAAGTGTTTAAAATTCTGGATTTCCTCGGGTTCATCATCTTTCATCAAGTTTTGGTTTGGTTGTTTTTTATATTTAAGCACTAGAAATTGAACTTCTTTGTAGTATGAAAGTAAATAGCCAGTCTCCTCCCTTCATAAAGGTTGTGCTATCAAAGGGGATGGTTTGTATATTTGAGGTGGTAGTCATGGAAGAAAAATGCATTGTGAAAATGCTGGCTCTGTCAAGATCCCTTAAACTGCTGTAGACTTCTATGTCATTGGACATCACTTGAGATAATATATTTTTTTTTAATAACTTTTGTGTTCTCTACTGTGGAGAAAAGCAGAACAAGAAAAATCCTCCGTTGTTTCTTGTTCTCTTCCCACAGGCTTAAGAGATTAAAAGAATATAAGATTCTTCATTCTAAGTCTCAAAATGTACAAGAAGGAGTAGCTCAGTAGATCAATGCAACGTGAGCAGCACTCGTCTTTCATGAGAACCACTTGAAGTAGCTGAGTTGGTAGAATTCAGCGCAGTGTCTGCCACAGTGCTGCCTGATAATGGATTTCTTGAGCAAAGATTAAGAGATGCCTACTCACTAAACTATTTGTAGCTTCCAAAGCAAGCATTTTGGTAAGCCCAAGTTTTTCCCAGAGTGTATGCAATGAAGCCTCCATTTGGAATCATTTGAACTGCCTTCCTACCTACTTGCATGTATTGAGTGGATAGCTGATTACTTGTTGCATTACAGGAAAAGGATATGACAACTCTTGGTCTTGTTTTGGTCTGAATGGAAGTGGTTCTTTGTGTTTTCCAAATACTTGGCTGGTGCTGTGGGGTAACTATTAAAATGTTGTGTCTTCCAGGTGTGTGACTCCTGTGAGCACTGACATTTCAGGTGGTTGTGATATTTGTTAGTGTGAGTATCAGTGGGTGTTTCAGCAAATGCTTGTTTGCCAAACTTCTATGCCTTTAGGAGTTAGTGGGTGATACCTTGCAAATACTTCTGATCCCCACTTTTGTTTTCTAACTTGAGTGTAATTCCTGGGATGATATCTTCCCAGTTGATGACTTTTCTTAAGCAACCAAGCTTTGCTGTATGCAGACAAGAACAAACCCAGATTTTCAAGCTTATTTCCTTTCTGAGGTTCTCTTGACAAACCGTGGACTTCACTTGTCACACATACCTGTGTTAGCCTTAGTTTGCTATGGGTTTTTTTTTCCCCCAATAAATGCAGCTCCTTTTTTAACAGGCTAAAAACTCAGAAATAAAAGAACAATGATTCTGAGAACAGGAAATTATGCCACTTTTTGTCCTGCATATGCCTTTTCCAAGATGCGTGACCTGGTTTTTCACAGTGTCTCAAAAACAGAGGTACAAGGTTCACTTGAATAGTTGCAATGCTGTCTTAACTTTTATCCCTTTATGGAGGTAACATAAGAATCTGGGTTTTGGATTTTTATGCTTATACAGTCTAACTCTATTTATAAGATATTTTAACTATATAAGATACATTCATACTATTTTTTTCAGGTGATGAAGTACCATGCTCCTTTTTAATTTGTTAAGAGCAACTTATAGGAAAAAAAAAAAAAATAGGCAGTTTTAAAAGATAAATATGTGTTACCTAAACTTTAGATTCAGGGTGCGTGAGATTACTGAGTTAAATCTGGGTTTCTTGAACTGTTGCATGTAGCTATAGTGTCTTATCAATGTACATACAAATACTTATTATGAACCCCATGACTGATAGATATTCAAGATCTTTCCTGATTGTGTGTAAACATATTCAAGTGAACCTTAAGCATTTCTAAAACGCATAAAGCTTTTTATATAAAGCACATAAGACAAAATTTTTGTTAATTTCTGTGTGGCTTCTCTTTTACTACTGAAATTGTTTATAAAAAAAAAGAAGTGGCTAGAAAACACATCTATTGCATTGCTAAGAATTGGGGATTTTTGAGGGCTGGTGGCCTAAAACAGAGTGGTTACATACAGTATACTGCAACTCATCTTCCATTTTTGAGGGCAAGCTTTACTTAAGAGTAATCTTCTGATTAATTTTAAATTGATACAAATGTATCCACTTTGAAACTGTTAAGGATTCTTTTACTTATGAGCCCCAGTAATTTCAATTCTAGGTTATATTCAATTTTGTTATGAATGTTTATCACTTTTATTCCTGGTGAGGTTGGAAAACTGTTCATGAGAAGGTCATTTCACTCACCTGGTTTTTACTTTTCATGGCTATGTTGGAATGATTTCAATTAGTATCTTTCTTTTGAGACATTTGCAGAGTAAATACATAAAGTTTATGATATTAGGATAGTTTTGGTTTCCACTGAGAACAATAATTTTTTTTTATCTCATTTCAGTGAACCAGTTTTTAATACTGAACTTAAATTCACATGTTAAATACATACCCTTGAGTAGATACTTCTGTAAATCTGGGGCACCTGGGATAATAACTGATGAACAGACTTTCACAAACAGAATCTGGGCAGTTGTGTTGCAATTAGCAATTCCAATAACCACTAGTCTTAAAAAATGGACACTGTTCTGACAGTGATTGCAGCAGTACTTTGAACCAAAGGACATGTTCGATTTCTACAACTTCTTTGGCATCAATCTTTCTCCAGTATATGCAGAGTAGCAAAATCAAAATGCTGACTTTAAGTCATAGTTTTTATTGCTGCACTGATTGTCCCAGAGGAACAGTGGTTCAATATCTTATTAATTCTGTTACACGTCTGTAAGGGAATATGTCTGACAACTATTGACTGGAGTGTTTTACCTTGGGGACTATTAACTGTCTTATTAACAACAATCTCTTAAACAGTTTTAAAGATCCTATTCCACCAGCAATGAACAATTAAAACATCAACTTTACAGAAGTTTGTACCAAATGTTATTACAACATGCTGTGGAACTATGTGTGTACAGTGAAAGCAGGCAGTATTATTTTTGAGTTTTATTTAGTCTAGGAATAGAGTTTAAAGAACATTACTTTGTGACTTCAGCCTTGCACTTAAATGGTAAATGGTTTTGTACTTGAATCCAATATTTGTTCTAATGTCTGTCTTGTAGTGCTTCTCCCATATTCTCTCTTGGTCAATTTTAATTTAATGCAGAATTCTTGTTTGCTGTTCTGTTACATAGTCCTTCGCATGAAAGTGTATACATCTTATTTCAAGAGCGCTTTAACTTATTTCAGATTATATCCAACCTTACTGCTTTTTTGTACCATTTCAGTTGTAAATGTCAGTAATCAAATTGATCATTTACAATGTCATTGACACTATTAGCAACAAATTAGCCTAAGTTTCAGCTTCCTTGCTTCTAAGTGACTGTTCTAAAATATTACTATGGGGATACACTTTAAATTTACTTCCACAGATGTGGTGTTAGATGTTTTATAAACTAGTGATATACCCTGTTTATAAATCTTATTAAAGATGTATTGCTATTGCATAGTATTGTACCTTAGTCTTGTTACTGTGTTAATTTTTCCTTTTTTTTTCTTTTGTTTTTTTTTTTTTTCTTTTTTTTTCCCCCTTTTTTTTAGTACTGTCTTGGCTGCTTTTGAAATGTTTTGAAGTAGTAATAAACTTTTATTTTGTGATTATTTTTGCTTGGTTTTTAATATTTGAGTCCTCTTCTGTAAAGAAAGCACATTTTAAAGTGGTTCAATTCACTGGAATTATCATTTTACATTTGTCTTCCACAAAGGAGTTTTTAAAAAATCAAAAATTATTAATTAAAAAATCTTGTATCAATTGAAATAATTTTATTTAGCTTATGCATCAGATTTTATTAAAAAAAAAAAGGCAGCAGAATAGGCCTTTCTGAAGGTTATGGAATGCATTCTGCTATTTATATCAGTTCTGCAGGATGATGTAAACTTAGGAGTTATTAATTTAGTTTGCTATAGACAAGCCAACTAGAAGTGCTGTAACACCCTCCCCTACAGTGTGGTACATCAAAATGCCATAAGTGCAATTGTATTATTCAGACAACAGGTTATGTATTCATAACACTAAATGCAGTAAAGGTTTTCAAGACAGGTGTAGGAAATTGAAGTATTCATGTTGTTAATGTCCAGGAAAGATTAAAGCAACAAGAACTTTGCTTTAGTTGAATAAATGGAGATTTATCTATTCTGACAAAATGCCCTCTCTCCAAGCTAATAACTTACTGGTTTTGTGACCCTCTCTTACTTTCAAATGACTTGTCTCTAATACAAAATAAAACGTGTAAGTTACTAAGTCTAGAGTAAAGCAATGTGTTAAACTAATGAAATAGTTATAACAGGTGATGGTTACAGTTACTGTCTCTGTAGATCATATAAGACAAGTTATAAAGATTGCACAAAAGCAGCTAGCTTGACTTCCTGCCAGAGCTCCAGATCCGAAACATGAGTGGAGAAGCATCTGTGGTAGAAGAGCTGGAGCTGCAATTGCTCTTCCTGGAGAAGAGAAAGCTCAGGAGTGGTTCAAGCTCTCAGCCTTGTGTACACATATCTGGTGGAAGGGGAGTGTATGTCATGGGTGGTTTAGGTTGCTTAACAAATCACTGTCAAAGATATTAGCAAAAGCAGATTTAATATAAATTCACAAATGCATGACTTTAGAAATTGTGATGGAAAGATTTGCTCTTTAACTTACTAGAGAGATGAAGCATACAAAGGCAAATTGAATTAGGATTAATCTAAAATTATTTACAGAGATGGAAAACACAAAAGGGCAAGGGATACCTCCTGCAGAGTCATGAGGTTCAAAATGGACCCCCTTAATTTTGTAGAAGCATAGAAGATAAGGTTTGTTGGTAATTACACACTGCAAGAGCAGGAGATGGATTGAGACGGAGACATACAAAGGTAGGGCAGCACTTTTTCAGGACCAAATGTCCTTGTTCTGGCTTCTGGAAACAAAACACAACGCACTGTGTTTTTCCTCTTCCCCTTCCCATTCATCTTCCTCTTCCTTTTCATCTGCCTCTTCCTTTTCCTTTTTTCCTCCTCCTTAATTTATTTCCCTTTTCACCCTACCCTTTATCCAAACCCCACTGGTGTGTCCAGGAGATCAGGGACCAACATACCAACTTCCAGGCTAAGTATGGAATTTTGAGGATCCTCTGACTTTTGTCATTCTGTTCAAACACAAGCACCTATCAGTCTTGGATGCTGTCTTCTCTTGGATGCTTTCTTCTCCCCACAGATGGAACACCACAGCTTTCCAAGCTCCCAATAGAGCATGATTGAGTCCAGTCTTAGTTCTGGTTTTCATCAGTGGTTTATCTGTAGAGAACTTGGCAGCACTCAGTCATTGACTGAGTGGTAGATTTTGGAAGATTTAATAATATTTATGAAGAGATTCAATAGATTTACTCAACAAAACAATTATAGATCTGAGCTAGCCACGCTTGTACTTGTTACAGGGTGTTTAAATCAATTCACAGGTATGTGCACATGTGTGTGTGTGTGTGCACATACAAAGATTCCTACTGAAGTTCCCCATGAGTTCAGTGAACTACTCATATTGAATGCCTTTGCATTTCTGAGGGAGTGAGGGTTGAGCCTTAAGCAGTGTGGGGAGCTATCAGCCCAGGTCCCATCATCAGCTTTTGGCACTGCTCCTCCGAATATCACAAGCTCTCAAGCTGGTGAGCTGTGGAAAGTGTTCCATCCAAAGGTGCCTGCCGTGGCCCAGGAGGGTTAAACAGGCCTCACTTAGGAGCATTGTCTGTAGGACTGCAAGATGATAGACTTTAGACATCAGTTAATCTTCATCCTGGCTGTAAGTAATTACTGGAATTCTTCAAGAGTCCAGTGATAATAATACTGTTCCACAGGCTATGGTTCAGGGAAGTAATATTTGATGGCTATTGGGGATGGCCAATTATCTCTTGTTCTCCTCCTTGGTTAGGTATCAGAAGTTCCTGTTTATGGAGTGTTTCTAGTAAGCTCAAGGGGAGTTTAACTGTGTACAAATCATTAATAAGTGCAAAAACCTAATGAGATCATAGAGTAGTCTGTGGAGGAGGCAGAGGCCATGCATCATTGTAGGATATAAAGTGGTGACCAGCTGGGCAAAAACTGGAATACAGGAAATGCTACTTAAATGAAAACCAGTTTAAACTAGAAGTGGTCAAATGCTGGATCAGATTGCTCAGAGAGGTGGTGGAATATCCACACCTGGATATACACAAATCTGCTGTGGGTGAATACTGCTTGCATAACTGGAGGAAATTTATTAGGGTTTGACTTGTAATTTGTGCTAAAAGCTCCTTGGCTATAAGCAAAGTACTATTTAAGAGTAAGAATATAAAGTGAGTGTGGTTATTTATAGTGATAAAATACTTCTGTTTACCACTAAATCCATGACTGAAAGATCACCAATTCAGTTATATACAGCACCGCTGAAAGCTTCCAGTTTAGAAGTAGCCTTTGATTCTTTTATTTCAAGAATGTAAGCTGAATATATGTTGAGCAGCTAAGGCTTGTGACCTTTAGTTTCTCTTCAGTATTTCTTAAAGGCACTAGAATTACTACCAATAGTTGTAGTATCAGGTCTGTCAGACCATTTTCAAAGTTCACATCTTTATGCCCTTTAAAATTCATGCGTTTAAACTTCTGAAACTGTTCTCTTGCTTGAACCTACATGTTTATTCATTCCATTAATGCAGTTATCGAAACAGAGAGGAGGAAGGCGTGAGGTGAGGGGGCAGGTGGAGAGTAGCTCCTCCTGGTTATCTTTCACCCAGCTCTGTGGTGCATCCCCTGCTCGCCCTCCGGGCAGCACTGTCATCTGACAAATGCTCGTTAGGTCTCAGCCGTGACAGAACAGCTCCAGGGCTCATCTCTTGCGCTCAGCAGAAACACTGTCCACTCCCAGAAACAGCTGATAACAAGCTCCTGTGTCCATAATGAACAGCCTTGGGAACTGTTTCTCTTGCCTGACTGCCGTAGCATCATTGTTCTAACACCCTCAAAGAAAGTGCTGACTCAAACTGTGGCCAGGATGAAACATTGTCATGACTAAAGCCCCGTCTCTGGGGGCCCATAAACAGAGGTCAAAACCAGCACCTCCTGAGCTCCCCTGAGCTGCAGCAGGCTGCAACCAGCAATCTCTGAGTGGGGCCTCTCAGAGCCAGCTAACTCGTGTTTGCTGTATTCACAGGATTGCTGAACAAGGATACCTTCACTCGTGCTCTTTGAGGCTCAACCCTTGGCCCACTGAGGAGATGCAAAAGCATCCTGGGTGAGCATTTCACTACCTTTGAGGGGAATGCTTCACAGGTACCTTGCACTGATTATTTGTGTGCGTGCATGCATCTGCACATATGCTACAGCAAATCTGGGAGAAATGCTGCCTCCTTAGATGTTTAAGTTTTAGATATCTAACTAAATTAGGCCTGTGAGGTAAAGACATAAGCTAAGTTAAATGTTGTCATGTTTTCTTTTGCTAAGTTGTGAAGTTATTAGTTAGGTTAAGTCCTGTTAAGTGTAATTCCTCTGTCAAATTGTCCAGGTTGAGTTACTAGTTATGAGTGAAGTTTAAGGTATAAGTTAAGCATGGTTATGTTTGAGTGCTGTTGGCATTTTAGGCTGTTTTCCTTTTTATCCTTGCCCTTTCTATCCTTTTGTTACACACAGCTAAACACACATACATAATTTCTGTTTTGATTTACTGGATTTTTGGTTTTTTGGTTTGTTGCGTTGCTTTTTCCTTAGCGTGCCTTAACTGTCTCATAGAGGCAGAGCAAATTTGCCAATGAACTTTGTTGTGCTGCTGCTTAATATTAAATCTGTTTCTTTCTGGTGCCCTTGCCAATGACTTTTTATGATTTCTGAAACACCTCCATTGCTGCTCACGTTTTCCCAAGCCCATGATTCTGCAGGGGCAAGTATCAGACCTGGTGCTCAATTTCTGATGTCAGCCTCTAATGTCAGCCTGCAGAAACATTCCAGCTACAGCTTCCCAGCTCTTCTGCTCTCCCAGAAGGTGAATAAAAATTAGCATGCTCTTCTGTACCTTTAGTTATTACAGCAGGACATTGTGTGAGACAGTGATGTATTTCCCATATGGGAAATTTTCCCTATGGGAATGTGACATGAATTAGGTACAACATACCAAAGCAAGGAAACTGGTAATGTAAAAACACCAAGAAGGTTTAGATCAAATACACACCACATGAGCAAAGCATAAAAATTAAATCTCTTTATTTGGACAATGTTCAGCTGAGCAAACATAAATATAAAAATGTGAGCAGTTGTTTCTGGCTGAAGTTCCTCATCAGCTGGTGGGATCACTGTTCTGGAATGGCTGAAGGTTCCAAAGATTTTCTCAATTTGGGCAAAGTCCACTTATTTGGTAGGTGCTAACATCCAGCACTTGGTATCCAATTTAAACAAGTAGAATTGCATTAATACAGCCATCATTTTCCGGATTGTTAGTTACTTGGGCATATTTCCCTAGAGAGAAAAGGAAATGACATGTCTACAAAACCTAGAAGTAGTTCATATGGATTAGACCTTTCTATGTTTGCAAATTCAATCATCAAGTCTCTAAAGTACAGGGACTCAAATGCATTTTGAAATCCAAATCTACCTTCTACTCAGCTGTAAACTTAGGTTCTCAAAACATTATATTCAAGCTCTTTTTTATACATGAATAATTTAGAGCTCTGAGAGGATTTAAAAAAAAAAATAAATTCTTAGGTTTCCTATTGTCCAAGTGAACCACTCTGTTTAATGAAGTCAGCCTGATCCTATGAATAATCACAGACTCACAGAATATGTTGAGTTGGAAGGGATCCATCAGGACCATTGGGTCCAAGCTCTGGCCCTGCACAGGACACCCCCCCAAGAACCACACCATGTGCCTGAAAGCATTGTTCAAATGCCTCTTGCAATCCGTCAGGCTGCTGCTGTGACCACTTCCCTGGGGAACCTGTTCCAGTGCCCAGCCACAGCCTAGGTGAAGAACCCTTTTCCTGATATCCAGCCTAAACCTTCCCAGGCTCAGCTTCGTGCTGTTACCTCAAGTCCTGTCACTGGTCATGACAGTGAAGAGATCAGAACTCTGCTTCCTGCCAGGAGGATGCTGAAGACCAGAGTGAGGTCTCCCCTCAGCCTCCTCTGCTCCAGGCTGAACAAACCAAGTGTCCTCAGCCTCTCCTCGTACAGCTTCCCTTCCACACCCTTCACCATCCTTGTGGCCCTCTTCTGCCCCTCCCCAGTGGTTTTGTATCTCCCCTATTGTGGCACCCAGCAGTGCCCCAGCACTGGAGGTGAGGCTGCCCCAGTGCAGAGCAGAGCAGGACAATCCCCTCCCTTGCCTGGCTGATGCTGTCCCTGATGTCCCCAGGACACGGGTGTCCCTCCTGGCTGCCAGGGCACTGCTGGCTCATGTTCAGCTTGCCACAGACCAGGGCCCACAGGTCCCTTTCCATGGCACTGCTTTCCAGCCTGTTGTTCCCCATTCCATACACACATCCATGGCTGCCCCACCCCAGGTGCAGAATCTGTTGATGAGCCTTCCATACAAAGCTTCCACTAAAATGTAATTCAATTGTTCATAGTATACATGGTTACAACTTGTGGCATTGCTCAATATGATAGACAGGCAAGCAAGTTGAGTCTTTGCTCTGAACTTCATCTAATTTGATTTTGGAAGTGTGAATGGGAAGCCTAAGATTAACACTAAAAGCTTGTATTTTTACAGTTCCTATTAGCTGCTTCTACTGCATCCCAAACCTAACTTTTAACAGTGGATCAATTATGACTAGAGAACGAGGTCTTAACAATACATGATGCAATGAAGACTAAGAGCTTTAAAATGTAGTTCTGCAGTATAACTAGTTAAAACTTACTTACCCCAGATAATTAAAACTTACTTACCCCAGATAACTTTGCCTCCTTGTGTCACGAGGCCAAGCTCACTCACGTTCACCTCAATGACAGTACCCTTAGTAATTACTCCCAGTTGTGTATACAAAGGAGATGATGGATTCTTTTTCACACCAAGGATAGGCAGGCAAAAAGTAGCTTTAAGTTCAGGGTGTGTCACATGTGCCTTCTTGAAACGTAAGCCCTGTTCCACAAAGAGAACGAGTTAACATTTGCTTTAAGCTCTCACAACTTGATCTAGTTAAACATTTTAAAAATTACGTCCTCATCTTCATATGTTTAGAGAGACTGGAAGAATGAAACAACCCAGAATACAGAATGTCATCTGCCTACTGTAGATTGCCAGACTTATTTTAAAACCTGATTAATGACAAGATAAAAATTTCCATGTGTGTTTTCAGGATGTCAATTTTTAGTAGTAGCCCAACAATAATACTAGTTACCTTGGACAATTTCTGTTCCATGAAGAAAGTATGGCAAAATATGAAATACCCATCTCCTGCAGCACTTTTTAATCTAGTGACCTGCACTTCATAATTTACAATTATGTACCATAACACATTTTTCTGTGTCAAAAAAAAAAAATCTTTCCAAGGCTGGGTAAGACCATCAAACTAGTAGTGACTGCAATTCAACAGGCAGCCTGCACAGTGATGGTTGGTTCCTGTAAGGGAACAGGAATGGGTATTTATATGAAAACAACACGGTCCCACTGAATCCAGCTTTCCTGCCTGTGTGCTGCCAGGCTGACAGAGCCCAGGCACTGCTCCTGCAGCTGTGTAAGTAAAGGTCAGGCTGGAGGCACAGCTTTTCCCTTGCATACAATCACAACTGTGCTTCAAGCTTACTTAAGCCAAAAGGAGGGAATTCCAAAGTCCTAGAACAGAGTGGGCCTCTTCAGTTCAGAGAATCACAGCAGCTTGAAAAAGATACCTCCATCTCTAAAAGCTATGCAAAGAACCTTTGCTAAAGGTTTTCCCTTGCTGGTTTGAGAGACTGTAGTTTTAACTTCATGGCATCATCTGAGTTACAGGAATAAAAGCAGGCATCTCGACATAGACTGGGACTGTAGAGGTTTATATTTTTATATAAAAAATAAAATGTTCCCCCCCACGCTCTTAGAGGTTTATATTTTTGCAAGGAAACTAACAAGAATATTATTACTCATGTTCTACATGAGTAATGATCAAGTGCATTATCCTGCAAGAAGGCTTTTTTACCTCAGAACATCAAAGCAATAAATCAAAGAATTGTCACTTAAATGTTTTTTAAGGCTTTAAAACATTACCATTGGTCGAATGAATCGCTCATACTTAGGAGGTTTCCTAGTAAAGCCATCTCCAACAAAACAAACTTTTGTGACCATCCTCTTCCATGCCTTCTTCTTTCTCTTTCCTGTACGAATCACCTTCAAAACTTCTGTTTCTCCCTGTGCACGAACCTTTGGCACAGGAACCTCCCACTTCCCCTGGAAGGAGGGTAAAACAAACAAACAAAAAAGGTCAGTAATTCTTACGTGTCACATAGTTAAATGCAAGGGGAAAAACCAAAGCATGAAATCTAATTTCTGTAAAGCACAGGGGTAGACCACAGTTGTTATGCAACTCCTATCCACTTATTTTAATTAGCACTTAGAAGTTTCAAAAATCAAGATACTGCATATGCCAACACTGTCCTAAACTGTTCAGTTACTCAAGGTTTCATGTTTTAACTACTCTTTGCTTGAAGGCTGTTGGGTAACCTGAGCATCAGCAATACAAAGAGGTCATTGTTACACATAATTTTAGGCATCTGAACTTTGATACATTTACTTACAGCTTTTTCTTTTCTTTTTTGTTTGATCATGTTAGAGAGGACCTTGGCCCGGGACTGGCCCTCTCTGTCCAGCAGGTATGCTGGTACAGCTCCTTTGGGTGTTTTATCATCACTCTTCTGCTTTGTGTTTCTCTTCTCATGCATTTTAATGCTGCAAAGGAAGAAAGCCACTATTAACAGCAGAAGAAAAAAAGACTTTTTTCTAGATATGTCATTTTGACTTAGCCTGTGCCTGCTCAAATTTCTATTTAAGAGATATTTGTGAAGTACTGTGTATTTGTATTTAAGGAGTAATACTAATAATTTTCAGGGTAAACTACTAACTTCACTTAATCTTGTCCCTTTCTACCAGGACAGGAACACAAGAAAGACATGCACCTCTTAAAAGAGTTTCTGAGTGACCTAAAGCAAACAGCCAAGCACTTTGAGAGATGGTAGCTTTCCTCTCTGCTGACAAAAAAAAAAAAAAAATTCTACTCCTCTTCTGAGATTTGATGGCAATGCTTACATGTGTGAGGAATGTGTGTTTGTAAAAGGGGCCAAGTTTTGTTAATTTTGACGTCCTTTACTGGGGGGGAAGAAAAGACCAACAACAAATAATGGGTTAATTAACCAATTATCTTTAAAAGTAGCAGAGGAAAACGGCTACCTACACTTTGAAACCAGGAAAAACAACATGGTGGACAGGTATGAAGTTCATTAGCAATTAGTGAGACTGTTATATGACTCCTAGGCAGCAAAATAATGCTTGAGCTATGCAAAAAGCTGGATCTGTGCAGAAAGAAGTAGTTACTTTGTAACAGAGCATGTGAATGAAGCATGCTTAGAAATCAGCAAATGTAGCAGAACAAGCTAACTGTAAAAAGCTAACCACTGGCTATTTGAGCAGACAATCTTATACAGCATGTGCAGGAAGCTGGGGTGGAAAGTTCAAGCCCAAGGAAGACCCCTGAGCCTTCATCAAAACAACCACCAGGAGGGCTGAGGAGCACCTCACACGCATGTGCTGCAAGGGCTTACATAATCGTCATGCAATTAGAAAATACGTTGCAATACGAAGGTTAGGAAAGTATGGTGTGCACATTAAGTAAAAAATAAAGTATAAAAGCTTGTAGTGTGCAAAGAATGGACAAGTGAGTTTGTGGTGGAGCTATCCCCCTCACTCCTGGTGTCAAATAAAGAATAAGAGCTCTATAGGCCTTGCACTATGGAGGACTGTTTTCCTGCCTGGTTTTCAGGCATCATTAACAGCTTTGATTTCAAGTTCTGGATAACTGATAAAATTTACAGAAAAATATTATTATTTGTCTGTGCTTGACACTGCTGTTTATCCTGGAAGACAGGCTTTGCCTTCTGCTTAAATACTGCACGTGCTCTTGTCTATTTGCTATTGATCATCAAAAAAACGTGTGCTGCCTCTTGCTACACTAACACAGGAGCTGATATAAAAGCTCCACGGAAATGCATTCACTTTTTTTTGTCACGATTACATTAGTCATGGCTACTGCTCGTCAACACTTTTCTCAAGGAGTACCTCTAGCAGGGGAATTGTTAACATTCTTTTAAAAGAAAGGGACTCTAAAATGTGTTTGCTGCGGCAAAGCCCCCTTCCTTTAGCAGCCTGACCAGTATTTAAAACCATAACATGCGAACCAAGCAACGGTGAGCTCTTTGTAACAATATCAACATCTCAATCCTTTCAGCGCTAGGACAACTGGACGGTACCAGAGAGGAGGCGGACACTCACGTCTTTTTCATCTGTATTTTCTCGGCGTGCCGCTGCTTATGGTACAGCTTCGCCTTCAGCCCGATCATCTTCTTGGCTTTGCGGGACCTCTCGTGCGCCTCCCGGCCCTCCTTCTTCCTCCGCTTCTCATGGTAGTCCAGCCGGTAGCCATAGCGCTTGCGGTGGAGTTCGATGTGCTCGTTCTGCGGCTGTGGGCGCAGAAGGCAGCGCGGTTAGCGGGCACGGGCGGAACCCTCACTGCGGGGCCCACCCGGCCCTCCCCTGCTCCGCCATCCGCATCCCGCCCCCCGGCCCCGTGTCCACGCTCCCTAACCCACGTCCCGTGTCCCCGGCTCCCTATCCCGCCCCCGGGTCCCGTGTCCCCGCTCCCTATCCCGCCCCCCGGCCCCGGCCCCGTGTCCCCGCTCCCTATCCCGCCCCCGGGTCCCGTGTCCCCGCTCCCTATCCCGCCCCCCGGCCCCGGCCCCGTGTCCCCGCTCCCCACCATGTCGGCAGCCCCGCGGCCTCCTCCGCGGCGGAAAGGGCGAGCCTCATGCGAAACGGCCCCGGCTGGAAACTCTCCCGCGCCGCTTTGGTTCCTCCCGGCGGAGAGACGGCGTTCCGCGCCCCTCGAGGGCTTCGCGCCGGGCTTGGCGAGGCCGGGGTGAGGGGGAGAAACGGATGGAGAGAGGCCAAGAGGCGCTTTTTGCTGCCTGGTCGGTCAGGTTGCGGCGGGAGAGCGGAACGCGGGAGGGAGGTGAGGTAGCGGCGGAAGGGAGAAGCGGTGTGCCTTCCGGCGGCTGTGCTGACGAGCGCGGCCCGCGCGGTCCCGGGCCGGGCCGTGTGGCAGCTCCGGGGGTAGAGGGTGAACCGGAGCCGGCAGAAACGCCCCGGGGGAAGGCGGTGTCGCTTTGCCGAGAGCCAGCGGGAATCGGCCCTTGGCGGTACTCGGCTGGGCTCGGCCTGCGGACTCGCCACTGGCAGCGGGAAGGTCCCGCTCCCGTCCCGCTGCCCCGGTCAGCAAAGTGCGCCGGCACCTTCAGGGGACGCTCGCAGGATGAGGCAGTGGAGGTGAGCGTGTGCGCGGAGCCGCTTACTCTTCGTTGTGAAACGAAGCATTAAGTCAAGGGAGCTGGGCAGTGACGCCCCCTCAAATAACCAGCAGCTGTCTAGGAGTGATCTTGGCGCTGCTCCACTTTGGCTTTTTGTTGCGGTGTTTCTTGGCTGTTCTTAAAAGGTCGTAGTATTTTAATATTTTCTGTTGTTTCTGACTTAAATAGGTACTTTGCCCTGCCATCCTTTCTTCAAGACTAGAAAAACTATTTGCCTTTTGCTCACCAGTAATCGGTGCTCTGGAGGTTATCTGAGAGTGAGTGTGAACTCTGATTCTCATTATTCTGCTTTAATATTTCCCTGAGAAATACGTTTAATGTTTGTGGGCATGCATTTATGCTGCATAAATGCTGTTAACATTTAATGACATTGTTATTACAGATCTGACGCTGTTTTAACTTGCAAAGCAATAACCTGAAAAACATTAACCTGATTTTCCATCAAAAATAATGAAGTTTTGTGATTGAGTTATGTCAAAGGAACACAGTTAGCCCGTCTCCTGTAATAAATGTTTTTTACGATGTTTACTTACCTTGCCAGGTAACAGCTTTAGAGATGGGAGCCAAAATGTTGAGAGTTATGGGGAAATTTTCAGTGAATGCATTGAAGTCATCAAGTTTTTGCAATAAGGTAAGCTAGGCTTCCTCTGTGAGCAAGGGAGACACTGGGGTTATTCTGAGTAAACTTTTTTAATTGGGGTGTTGGTTTTTGTTTGGGTTTTTTTGTCTTCAACAGCTTGCCTCTGGACAATGCATACTTTCATGTTGGAGTGGGACTTCAGAATTGGGAACTGAATTTGTAATTTTTGTGTCATTTTTTTGACTGCTTAACCCTTGTCATTGTTAAATTATTTACACAAATAATTAGATGTATTTAATTTTTTTTTGCTATTGAAAAAGATTTTGATCCTGCCATAGATTTTTACTGAATATCCCAAATGTTATTGGGATCAAATTTGGTTCAAACCTCATTTTCAAGCATCTGTTTTTAAATAGTTGGTGTTTTGACCATACATATATACCTGAAAACAATATCTGTTTCTGTAGATTTGTTTTCCCAGTTTATGTTTCTACAACTGCCAAAAGTATAGCTAGTTGTAAAAAGTACGGAAGTAGCTAGTTGTAACAACAAACATTCTTTTTTCTTTCAAGTACATGTGTTTCAGAAGTACAAAAATGAGAGTTGTGAGTGTGGCACAGCGAAACTGCGGTGTGAGAAACTACAGTTCTCCACCAGGTACGAGTTTATGTTGTTTTCTTTATAGCAAGGATTAATTTAAAATTGAATAAGAATAAAAAATGCTTTCTATATCTGTATTTTTTCTGTTTTACTGTATTCTTTTGGCCATTCTTTATAGAATTTAGCACATGAGACATAAATACAGCACTTAAGCGGCTCAGGGACTGAAGAGCTGTGTTTCTGCTCTTTTCTTGGTAGATTCATGGAATTCACAGGCCTTTAGAAAACAATAATAAGCAAAGATCCATGTTATAAGAAGTGTGTGCTGGAACCCCTCATTAAGGGGTCCTGTAAGATGCTGCGTCTCTGTAGGTGGTGAAGGAATGTTAGCTTGAATATTGTTGAATCCTGCGTGGCCTATCAAAGATGAACTAGAGTACTATGTGTGTTCCTGAAACACGACTTCAAGAGCTTGAATAACTGAATTTGGGTTAGTTTCATAAAAAATTACTGTGAAAACTTACTTTCCAGCTGAACGGTGTGAGAAAGAATATGTCTTGCAAGAAAATAGCATTTCAAACTTCCCAGTCCCGTGTTTTTTCAACACGGGTCAGCTTGCTTTTATCCCTGAGAACTATGCTGTAATACTTTGAGGCATAAAGGATAAATAACTTTTCACATTTATTATCTATTCACCAGTTCAGATGAATGTCAGCATTACATTGTCTTCAGTGGAGGTATGCTTCTGCAGAAATAGATTATGATACTTTCCTGTGTTGGCTTTTTTCTGTTGTTTCTAAATGACAGCTGTTTTTTGAAGCATTTATCCTTTTTTTGGGGTGGAAGTACATGTTTTTAAAAATTTGAGGTGGTAGAGATTACAGATAGTCGTGACTTGTGGCTGTGAATCTTTTTTTTAAATAAGATTTTTAGAAGCTCTCTTAAATATATTTCTACATTGGGTTGCATCTGAAAAGTTGTTTCATTTTGTTTGTTTCCAGGAGATGTTAAGTCTCTGCATTCTGTCATTAATCCTCATATATCCAGGTACATCAAGCTAGTTTATTGTTGGGATGTAACTTCAGTCAGAGCAGTTGATGTGGTAAAGAACTGTAGGTTGTTGCCATGCCTGTCTTGTGTGCATGTTTAATATAAAGTTAGTACTTTAGGCTGTCCGGGAAGCTCCAAATCCATGGTGTTGCTGGGAGCTGGGGAAGGGGGAAGGAGGTCTTGGGAGCTGGATTACCATGGTGGGCAGGGCTGCGTGCTTTGTGTCCATGGGGTCACTGCCACCTTAAAGAAGGTCAAGGCAATTAGGGGCTGAGCTGCCACAGACGTGCTTTAGGGCTGAAGATCCCTTGGAACGCTGCTGAGGGTGGGGTGTACCTGATGTGAGCTCAAGCCAGCACTAATGTTGAACTTGGGGGCTCGTGGCAAGCCTGTGCTCTGTAGGGCAAGCAAAGCAGCTCTGGAACTGCTGGTGAGGTACTTCAGGAAGGAAGAGTACCTCAGATCCTAGATTGAACCAGATCAAGGACAGCTTCATGGGAAGTTGGGTGTGCTGTAGTTGGGGCATAAAGGGTATGTATGCAGTAGGTTGTTTAGGGCACCAGGTGTCAGGGACTGGGATGGGCAAGAGAGGGGAGGGCCAGATGGATGAGCATGAGCTCAGGAAGGGGCCTGCTGTGAACTGGAGCTTGGAAACTTCTTGCAGCACTCTTCAGTACTACTGATTTGAAGATACCACCACTGAAGAATGTCAGTACCAACATTCTTCAGTGTTAGAATGCACACTGTACCAGATACGCAGCAGAGGAACGATGCTATTAATCTGGTGTGCTGTTCTCGAGGAATATTAACTATTTATGCAAATAAGAATTATCACAGGATTAAAAGAAATTACTGCACTAACCACAGTGTTTTTCACTTTATGCAGAATCCGAAACATTGGCATTATGGCCCACATTGATGCAGGCAAAACTACGACAACAGAGAGGATGCTGTATTATTCTGGATATATAAGAACACTTGGAGGTTAGAAATGCTTTTTGTATTTCAGTAGGTTTAAGAAATTCAATGGTGTACAATTACCTGCAGTATAGTTGTTGGTGGAATACCTCATGTAGGAGGCAGTTGTTGCAGTTTAATTGAATTTTAATGCATGTTCCTTTGTGTACTAAGGCAGTTTTGCTTTCAGTCATCATAGTTATCATTGATATTTTGCTTTTACTTTCAGCACATTAGCTTTGTTTAACATTTAATTAGAGAATCTCCTTGTTTTACTGGTTGCTTATTGGCCATTCTGGTAAAGCAGTTTGTTGAGTTCTCTCTTGAACTGTGAAGAAACCAGAGTAAGAAAAAGTACCCATTTCTTTTGAAAGCCATGGCACAGGAAGGATTCCTTGCTACACCAAGTTTAATAGAATTCTTCAAGATTGAAATGGTCACAACAGCCTCTGTTTGTGTTTCTCTTTGACCTTTTAAATTTTATACCCTGTTCTCTACTATATATGACTGATAGATGTTAGGCTTGTGAAGCAGTGGAACTTGGGATCCTGCTAATTTAAAAATGCGAACTGCTTCTTCTGTTATTAGAAAGTGAGCGAAGCCCAACCTCTTACTTGGTGGTTTGTTTGTTTGTACTTTCAACCTAATTACCTTTTGATTGCCAAATTTCATAATGTCAGTCAGATTCCACACAGGGAGTGCAGCCAGGTTTTTTAAAGCTGCAGTTTGTTTATGATTGTGGACTTTGTTTAGTTTTTAAGATGCTCATGACATTACTAGGATTAGGAGCAACAAAAAGGTTGTTGGAAGTGCTTGTCTTTCACTTGTGCTTGTCTTTTATTTGCAGGGCATTTATACCTAGGAAAGGGAGCCTGGGTAAATTACTTGGCATTATGATGTTTTTAAAAAGGCTAATTTTCATAGCTTATACATATATTTATGTACATACATATATATATATATTTATGTAAAAGGGACTATTTCCAACTCTCTCTTGACATCTGTATTCAAAGACAATTTCAGATTTTGAATTGATTACTTACCCAGTTCTGCATTCTGTTTGCAGATGTTGATGATGGAGACACGGTGACAGATTTTATGGCACAAGAGCGGGAACGTGGCATTACCATCCAGTCTGCTGCTGTTACCTTTGACTGGAAGGACTACAGAATCAACCTGATTGACACCCCAGGTACTGCTGTTTAGCTGTACCCATATTATTAAGAGAGAGAGGGTGAGGTGGAGTGTCACAAAGTGTCTTTGTCTTAAATACAGTGCAAAATTTAATTGGTTAGTAAAAATGCCTATGCTAAGCTCTGTTCAGCTTTGGATAATTGTTGTTTGCTGATTCCAGATCTAGCTTATATAAAGTGATCTTAGATGTTTCCACATTAAAATTGGTCTCAGTTCTTGGATTGCTTTTTAATAATATTGTTTATTTTAAAGACTGATAGATGTATTTCCCTGCAAGTAAAGAAAAAGTTGTTCTGACATTACTTGAAAGAAAGGGAAATTGTTTAAATATGTAGTGACCTGTTAATGTTGCATGTTTGAATTATGATGATATAAAAGGAAGATTTTTTTTTTAGGCCATGTGGACTTTACAGTGGAAGTTGAGCGTTGTTTGAGAGTCCTGGATGGAGCAGTAGCAGTATTTGATGCTTCAGCTGGTGTTGAGGTAAAACCAACTGTTGGATTTTTGTGTGTGTGTGTGTGTGTGTGTGTGTGTGTGAAGTTATGGGAAATCGGAGAAATTTTCTCAACCCGTTTGTGTTTGATTAGTCTGTCAGTTCCCCAGGAAAGATGAGACCCTTGTGCCTGATTCAGTCTGTCAGTGTCTCATTATGAGAACCCAGGGACCCTTCAACTGAACAGTCCACGGGATCAGAGTGTGGTTCAACCACCGTGTTCAGGGTCATGCGCAACCAGGATGCCCTCCTGAGGGGTCCTTAATTGTTCTGGTGGCCTCAGGAGAGGTCCAGGGACACATGCCAGCAGCATAAGAGAGACCCTGGGCCTCCACAGCGCAACTGTTAGCACTCCACGAGGACCCAACAGCTTATGGAATAACACTCCTCATTAATGCAATTGAAAACTGCAACAGGTTAAGGTTTGAAGACTTCTGGTGATGGCAGGAATGTCCTCAAAGCAGTATGCTCACCAGCTGTAATACCTAACCAAAGTTAGCTTGATGTAGTCGTTCAGCATGGAGAGAGTACAGTTCTTACCCAACAGATGTCGCTGTGGGATTGAAGACGAGTTCAGCCTGTTGCCTGATCCCAGAAGTTCCCAGACGTATCTGACTTCTCCCCATTTTTAATTTACTTTTACACTGTTTCTGTGTTTAGGTGGAGCTTGAGTGACTGTGCTCATGCATCATGTTCAGTGGGGGGTGGCTGTATCTTGTATGTGGGTAACATCAGTGTTACATCCGAGGTCACCTTTAAGGCAGAGGTGTATGGCTGGGATCTGGCCACGGTTCCTGGTTCAGCAGCAGGAAATCTTGTTTTTTCTCCCTTGGTTGACAGATGCTATGTGGCTTATCTGCTACATGATACCACTGAGTTCCCCCTCTTGCAAGTATTTCAGCAGAGCCTGGACATGGTGTCTCCACTCTGCCCCAGCCTCCATTTAGTCCCCTTCTGCATGTACTGTGTGTGGGAAGTAGGGCATGCTGACCACATCCTGTCTGGGGAGCAGCAACTCTATTTTACCCTGTAATTACCACAGTTACCAATTTTGTTAGAGGGTGAATGTACCTTTCCCAGCTTTCTCTGATTTTACCTCCAGTCACTCTCCAGTTGTTTTCCCACCATATCTAATTATTTGAATTGAGCTGAAGTAATGTACAGAGATTTTTATCTGTATTATTTCTCTCAATGCCTTTATCAAAATTTAGCTTCAGGAAGCTGAGCATTTAATTTTAAAACCTGTAGTGCACAGGAATTTCCATGGCAACAAGCAGCAAATAAGTGTGATTACCATTATAAGTCTGGGATGTTTTTGTTGTTTCACTGCTGTCTTTTACAAATGTTGTTTGAGGTGAATGCTTCTGATAAACTCCACGAGTGGATTGAAATTAATATTGGTCAATTTCTCATTTTCAGGTTTCATGTAGAAAACACGTGGTTTTCAGGCAGGTTTTCTCCCTCCCCAATGGCCTTTTTAACAGAGTACAGAAAAGGTGGAAGCAGGCTAGAACTGGAGTTTTTACTGCATGAGATGTTTCAGTAGTTCAGTCCTGTAGAAAAGTTACATGTGTCATTCCTCTTGCATGGGACATAACCTTTTTCCAGACTGAGGAATGAGAGAACTCTTAATCACTCAAAGTCACATTATTTGACTTGCTACTGGAAAAATTTAGATGCCATTAAATATGAACCTGAACTGAGTAATAGCCTCCACCCCAACAACAAAACAATTAGATCTGCTTGTTTTTTTCTAAAACTGTAGCAAATTTGTACATTATTCCATGTAGTGGTAAGAGACTTACTGAATCAGAACTGATTTTTCTGTATAGCTGCTTTAATTTTCAAATAAAAATACACTTGATTAGTGGCTCAGCAGTGCACAAATTACTCTTAAAACCACAGTAGTTGTTAGTGTTCTGTGTAGCCACAGAAATGCTTGCCTGTGTGCACCTAAGTAATTTGGTAATAAAGCATGAAGTCGCTACATTACGGAGTTTCCCCGATATATGCCCCCCATAATGCTGAGTTTCTCTTTGCATTCCATTGCCACTATGCCTGCATGCCCTTAGTGCAGGAAAGGGAATGACAACAGCTGAGAGACAAAGTAAGACAAAGCTGCTTGTGGAGTTCATCTGTGATGTTAAATATGGGATTGTCACAATGTACAGCACAGTTCCCTTCTGCTCTGAGCTCAGACCTTCAGTGGTGTTGGGGAGCATATTGTTGACACTAATACTTCCATTTTGTCTTTTGTTCTAGGCACAAACTCTGACAGTCTGGAGACAAGCAGACAAATACCAGATACCACGAATTTGCTTTTTAAACAAGATGGACAAAACCAGGGCAAGGTATTCAGGCAGTTGTTTTAGTAATTACTAAAAAGCGTATAAGAGAATGTCTAGCATTTTCCAGTTAAGCCTAGAGTGATGCCTTGGGGAGGCTGACCTGAAACAGAGAATGGACAGAACTAAAGTAGATACTTTCTGAAAGGCCTTTAGGGTACACCTTGGGCAGGACAAGAGCCTGGCTAGAGCTACAACCAAGGTGGACAAAGAATGGTCACAAAATGGATGAGCGGTCATGAGGTCTAACATTTTTATACGTTTTGGTCCATTTGCATATTGGGGTTTAATTGTCCAATTACAGCTCCAGGTTGTGAAGTCCCATCCTTTCTTGTTTTCCTTCTTCAGTCCACCGTTGTTATTGCTGTTGGGCCTGAAAGTTGTACTCGTTGTCCTTGGTCTTCAGCAGGAAAAGGATTTGTTTTGTCTACCTACTTTGTGAAGAGAGCTTACCAGCACTTAATATGAGGCTCAGAACTGCCTCCCTAGGCAGCACAGAATCTGAAACACATGAAAGCTATAACTTAAGGCATCAAGAGCAGCCCAGTTAATGTCAATACTGGCTATATACTCCTTTGGTTATGCAAATGCATGTTTTTGTGTAATTATAGGAGTAATTTTTGCAGTAAATAGGGAATGGTGAGCCTATTTTACTGATATCATAAAGTTTTGTGTAACTTAGTATCTGTTCTTCTGTAGTTTTACATATGCTGTTGAGAGCATCAAACAGAAGTTGAAAACAAAACCTTTACTGTTACAGGTAAGCTTAGAAATGAAATGCTTGTTTCCTTTCATTGGAATGGAAGTCCTTTGTTAATTTTTTGCAGCTGTCTGAAGTCTCCGTTCTGTTTGCAGTTGCCCATTGGAGAAGCCAAGACCTTCAGAGGACTGGTTGATGTTGTGACTAAGGAGAAAATAATGTGGAAACCTACTTCTGATTTGGATGATGGAAAAAATTTTGAGCGAAAGCTGCTGTTGGAGACTGATGACCCAAACCTGTTCCAAGAAGTCCAGGATGCAAGAAATGCCTTAATAGAACAAGTAAAGTTCTAAAGTAAATACGTAATATATTTAAAACCATTACTCAGAGCAGTAGGAAAAATAGGCTGAAAGGGACCTCTGGAGGTGTCTGGTTAAATGATCTGTTTAAAGTAGGACTGACTTCAGCTTTAGGTCGACTTGTTTAGGCTTGTTGAGTTTTCAAGTCAGAGGACAGTGATTCTCTGTAGGCATCCTGTCCCAGTGCTTGATGATCATTTCTTTATTTCCAATGGGATTTTACCGTGTTGCAAGCTGGGGCAGGCATGCTGGTGCTTTCCTTGTGTACCTCTGAGGAGAATCTGGTTCTGTTTCCCCTGAAGCAGGGCCACTACCACTATTTCAAATAGCAAGAGACAATATCATCTCCAAGCCAGACAAACCCATCTCTCTGGGCCTCCAGCTGCGCTCCAGCCCCATTTGCGGTTTTCCAATGGAATTTTGTCCATCTCTTTTATGCTGGGGAAGCTAAAAGCAGACAGTGTTTGTACTGTCTTAGATACCAAAATATATTTGGTACAGTCACACGAAACGTGACAGATGTGACTTGAAATCTGCAGGGTATCCATACCCTTCTGAAGTGACAGCTAGAAGCTGGATGGGATGTTGCAGTCTGGTCACACTGGCACTAAATGCTGTGTTAGAAGCAGCTCAATCCAATCATAAATCGATCCTTTTTGTTGAAAGGGCTGCCTTCCACACAACGTTGAATTACGTTGTGCAAATGCATAAACAGATGATGCTAGCTTTTTGTTTCCTCTGAAATTGGAGAGATTTGTTTTATAGTGCTCTGAGTTCAGTAGAACATAAACACAGTCTGGCTTTCAAACTTAGTAGGTTTTAAATGACAGTGTTAATACCCAGCCTTTTATCTTAAGAAATATATTGTCAAATAGAAAGGTTTGTAAGAACAATGTTAGTTTTTCCCCCTTTATTTCTGGGCTCTTCCTGAAGGAGGAAGGGGTGGACCAGTAGCGTGATAATTAAGATAACCTTGTGTTTGTAAAATATTTTTTCAAAATGCTTTCTTTGCTGTTAATATTCCTTATCGGAAACCCTGTACAATGTAGCATTTTGAATACTGGCCCTTTTGCACACTTTACTTTCACTTAATTAAATTAACTATTTCCTTTATCTCCCATGTTTTAACTGTTAACTTGATAAGACTTGTAGTTGCTTATCAAGGGTTTATTTCAGATTTTGGCCAGTTGGTGGTGTAGCCAAGAGAGGGTGCGGAGTGCTTTCCTGTGCTTGGGTGTCCTGAGTCTGTGACTCAGTGCAGGGATGCATGCAAGATGTTTAAGGAGTTAAGTTACATGTCAAGCTAACTGGTAAAATTTGAAAAGAGAGGCACACTTTTGGACCTATAAACCCTTGATGTGAAGAAGGCCAAAATGCCCTGATGCTTGTCTTGTTTTTTTCCAGCTCAGTATCTGTTGGCTTGCAAAGGTTGCTTGTTGCTTGCTGCTTACTTCAGGCTTCCCTGTGTTTGCAGCATTGGACTACATCGGTTAAACCCTTCATGGCTTTCACATTTCACATTTCATTTTTCCATTTCAGGGAGAAATACAATCATTCTCTCTCCCACTGATACTTTGCTTGACAGCAGCTTTATAAGTGGGTTTTTTTTCCCCATCCTTTCTTGAAACCTTCATTTCCATAATTCTATATGATTTGAGTTTTTAATCGCTGATCTCTTTAAAGGCTTTGTTCCTGCTCTGTTTATATATACCCTAAGTAAGATATGTAACTTTTCTGTGAAACTGCTGTATGCGAAATAATAAAGAACTATTCTGTTGAAGGTTGCAGATCTGGATGATGAATTTGCTGAACTGGTTCTAGGAGAAAATATTGAAAATTTTGACTTAATACCAGCTGACAAGGTATTTTTTACATTTACAAGTGTTTACAAGCTCTTAAGGGTTGGGGTTATTCTTCCTTTGACACATGCAAATTATGATTTTGCAGATTTTTCAATAAAAAAGAGATCATATAATCTTATGAAGTTGTTATTAAATTAACAGTCGTGTGATATGTATGAATTTAGAACAGAATATATTTGGAATTAGGAATTTTAGAAAGATGCGCTATGATTCTTAGGTACATCAAGCTTAATTTCAGGAGTTGGGTTCATTTATTCAGGAAGGTGGGGTTTTTTTTGAAAAAGACTGCTGCAAAAGAGTTTACTGAAAGGTGAGTGGAACTTTCAGATAGACTCAATGCAGTTTATGACTGAGCTGTTGATTCTCACTAGCAAAAACAGCATCTCTGCTACTCTGAAATGGTTGGATCTTTAGACCCTGCATGTTGAAAGCAGTGAGTTACAACATACTGAATTAAAAGGACTGTTACAACAAGAACAGCAGCAGATCTGTGTGAAATGTTTAGAAATCGTAAAACCGGTGTCTTCTGTTTTCACATCTAAGTGTTTGGGTTTATGGTTTGGAGCTTGTTAAAAGCAGTGAAAGGATTTTGTGTGAGGGATGTTGTCTTTACAGACATACTTTTTAGCTTTTTGGGTATCGGTTAGCAGTATCTGATAGCTGGAGTGCAGCTTAAGGCTAAGCTGTAGATCATGCATTAACAGAAAATAATGCTTTTTTTGCAGTTGCAGTCTGCTATCCGCAGAATCACGCTAGCTCAGAAGGCTGTCCCTGTCCTCTGTGGCAGTGCACTGAAGAACAAAGGGGTGCAGCCATTACTGGATGCTATTACTCTGTACTTGCCTGCACCTAATGAGCGCTCTCACGAGTTTCTGTAAGTACAGGCAGAAAAGGAAATTCAGAAAAAAAAAGAGGGAAGAATAAGTAGGAAAGCACAAGAAGGAGAAAATGAAATTAACAAAGCATTCATCTTTAAAAATATTTATCCTCTTTAGGTGTTAAGTAATAATAGAGATGTGTTCAGTACTTGAATACTGAACCTGCTGTGGTCATTTATACTTGAATTGGATGCATTTATCTCCAGTTGTCAAACTTGCACTTTGTAGTTCTTAAGTCATTTTTTAATCTGAGGACATTCTCATTTTACAAAAATCTAGGAATCCTGTTTAGTATTGTCTGAATCACATAAGCTGCAATGTAGGATGCACCTAAGATGATGTAAGATGCTACATAGCCTGTTGGAGCTGGAACTGCTTAGATTATTATTTTTCAGTACAAATTATGTTTCTTGAAAATCTGCCTCCATTAACGTTGCAGTAAGCAACATATCACTTCTTAAATGAGTGAAAATTTAGGCAAATGTCAGTATGAGTAAGTACATCCTACAAGTATGCTTTTTGTTGTGCTTTTTGTTTTGCAGACAGTGGTACAAGGATGACCTGTGTGCCCTGGCCTTCAAAGTTCTTCATGATAAATGTCGTGGACCACTAGTTTTTGTTCGAGTTTACTCAGGTTCATTGAAACCTCAGTCAGCTGTATATAATATTAACAAAAGTTGCACGTGAGTAAGATAGAGGTGTGGTTCAGTGTAGCATTGGAACGCCTGTCAAAGTTCTGAGTAACAGAGAATTTAATTTTCAGAGAAAGAATGAGCCGGCTGCTCCTGCCTTTTGCTGATCAGCAAATTGAAATACCATCACTAATGCCTGGCAACATTGCCCTGACGGTTGGGTTAAAACAGGTAATGAAAAATACTGATATTCTAAAGGAGCTTATTTCACTAGTGTGCTTTCTACTCCTATGATACTGTATCTCAGATGTGATACAGTTCACTGGGACATATGTAAACTTGCTTTATTTGAAGTACTTTTAGATTTACTTCCTCCTAAAATTAAATACCACAATGTACAAATATCAGTAATTGACCTGGAAACTGCAGTGCTGATCGGAAAGTACTGAGAGCTGAAGGTGTATTTTGTTAGGGTTTGAGCTTGTATTAATACTGTAACTCTTAAAATACAGTGTAATGTCAGAAAGAGACCTCCTGTGGGGAAGAAGAATTATGTTCTGAATCAGTTACCCAATAGCAACAGTTTCAAATTCAAATAAATGTCTTTCATGCTTGCTTCTATTAGTTTAATAATTTGTTACTGTCTGAGTAGCCTGCATGAATCTCATTTGCCCAGATTTTCTAAAATGTAACCAGCTTTGGCATACAATTTGAGTTTGTGGGTTTTGGTGTTTGTTTTTTTTTCACATCACTTCCTGTGTTGATCCGTAGAGTGCCACTGGAGACACCATAGTGTCATCAAAGGCTTCAGCCGTTGCTGCAGCACGCCGAGCTGGAAGGGATGCTGGGGAAAAGAAGAGGTCTGTGGGTGGTGTAGACAGTCTGCTGCTGGCAGGTGTTGAGATCCCTGAGCCTGTCTTCTTCTGTACCATTGAACCACCTTCCGTGGCCAGACAGCAAGGTACAGTGCAGCCACCTAGCTGGATGAGGGAGGTGCACAAACTCAACAGCCCGTGATCTAGTAGGCTTCTTTGTGGTGATTTTTATACTGATGGTATACTTCAGATCATGGTTGTCCATATCCTTTGCTGTTAGTGTCAAGCAGTAGTGGTACTACTACTTTTCTAATTTTTGTGTCTAGAAAATTAGTATTTCTTCATTTAGAAATAGAGGGATGGAGGCACTCATTCTGAGTTTTGCTGCAGTTACAGTGGTGGGCTGTGCATAGTGTCCTGAGTACAAATAACCTTGAAACCTGGGGGTTTTTTTCAGTTGGCACTCGCAGTTTTACTCTATAAAGTCTTTGTATGCCAAGACTTTCTATCTAGTTAGGATTCACCTTTGCATCCTTGCAGTCCTGTAATCTTCCTGTCTTTCCCAACACTACTTGCTCCAGACAGCTTGGAAATTTGACTCTTTTTGGAAATACCCTTTAGATTCTGTATCTTTGTTCTAACACAGCTGAGCTTCTTTGAGGGTGAAGAGGAGGAGGGATAAGTACCAATGTACTGTGATAGAATGGAGTTAAGGTAGAAAACAGATTTGGAACAACATGTCTGCAGGCTGAGCCACTGGGTTATAAGGTGTTACTGATTTTGTGCTGTCTGGATGTTTTTGTTTGCATTTGTTTGTTTGCTTTTGTTACTTTTTTCCACCAAAGACTGTAAGGTATGATGAATGCAGTCTTAGCTCTTGGTTCATCATTCTGCTGGTTTCCTCAGCAGCTAGGTAATGGGGAATCAGAAAAAAACCCTAAACCCAGTGTAAAAGACTATGTACATTTTAATTTCAACCCTTTCATGTCAAACTCATCTTGTAATACTTAAGTAAATTATGTAACAGTTGATGTTGTTCTAATCAGTTATTTACAGACTTCATGAATAATTTGTAGGTTCCACTCGGTCTTCACAGAAGCACAAAATACGACTCTGAAATAGTATGTATAACAATTAAATTCAAGCACTCTGTAGCACATTTGGGATAAATTCAGAAGTTGCTGGTTAATTGTAATTTGACCTGACTTTGCCAAAATCTCTGCTCCTCTAGGATCCTTTTGATTGTTTTGAGGAAAGTGGTATTTAGGCATTTAGTCTGATCTTCAAATTACTGAATTCACTTCAGATATAATCTTTGATATTTTTGTACAGACTTGGATAATGCACTGAGCTGCCTTCAGCGTGAGGATCCAAGTTTAAAAGTGAAGCCAGATCCTGACACAGGACAAGTAAGATGAATCTTCTATTGCTTATCTTACATTATTTTAGAACATCAAGGCCACACTTTAGTTAGTTCATTTGCATATTGAGATTTTCTTTAATATAAAGGACTCTCTGAATGTTCCTATGATACATGGTTCTGTGTGTGAAATTAAAATGGAGTCTTGGGCATTTGTGCTTTACTGAACAGAGGAAGTCACCCCGTGCCCTGCATGTTTGTGACAGTACTGTATTTAGAATTGTTTGAATTACATAGTCTTTAAGGTTAGGTAAGATAATCTTTTTTATGGTGAGCAGAGTACGGGTAACAACCTTCTCATTTAAATCTGTTTGTCAGATTACTTAAAGCAGTGTGTTTCTCTAGAGTCCTCAGAACTCTTAAGTATTATGGCCATTAGAATTAGAAGCAATTGTAAGAGACAGTTTGAAGCATGCAAGTCCTTGTTTGAAGAATTTGTATTAAAACCTGCATTTTGCATGTTTTTCCCCTTCTCTCTTAATTATCTTCTCACCAGACTATCCTCTGTGGCATGGGAGAACTACACATAGAAATCATTCACGACAGAATCAAACGTGAATATGGAATTGAGACTTATTTGGGACCTCTTCAAATAGCATACCGAGAAACCATCTTAAATGCTGCCCAAGCTACAGGTGAAATGAGTGGATGGAAGGAACATCCTGTTTCTGGTTTTGTAGCTTGATTTACTTTAAATGATATATGAGCAACTTTCAGATGAATTTTATGTATTCTTCTTCTTCTCCCCCTGCAGATGTATTGGACAAAACAGTAGGCGATAAACGACACTGTGTAACTGCAGAGGTAGAGGTGAGGCCCAGGTCAGGAGAAGGAGCAACAACAAAACCCACCATCAGCTATGCTGAGAATGTCAGTGAAGTACTGCCCAAAGAACTCCAAGGAGCTATAGAAAATGGAATCACAAATTCATGTATTCAAGGTAAAGTTATGTCAGCTATACTGGTCTAATGTTTTTGTAAGAGACAATTTTCTAGAAGGAGAAAGTGCTTGGTAGCTTGAAAACTAGCAGACAGTACATATACGTACAACTAACCTATATGTAAAGTACAAAGGAAAATTACAAAATGTCTTCAAGTACAAAAATTGCCAGACACCTTTTTTTCTCTGCCAGGAATGGAAGTCAGCATGCCTTTGGTTTGCTTTTAAGGTTGATGTCTTCTCAGTCACTCAATAGTGGGCTTGGAGTTGTTTTGGTTCATTTTTTAATCTGGTATAAGAGATGAGGTATTTACTCAATGACATAATGTAAACCATAGTGATATAACAGAAATGGTTTCATAGGCCAGCATGTATTACACTTCTGTTACTGTTACTAATGCATTTTTTTGATTTTCAAATATGCTAAATCCATGAGGTTTTAGTAAAAAGCTTTACCTAATTGCAAAGTCTGCATTTTCTAAAGGACTAAAAGTGTCCTTGATTTTGATTAAAAATAGGAAGTCTTAAGTAACTCGTGGGCAGAAAACTGCCTTACAGTAAAATCAATAGGTAGTGGATTAACAAAGGAGAATTTCTCTTTAAGAACCAGCATGAAGTAGTTTTTCAAAGTTGTTTTGTGGAATTCAAAAGGATCTCCCATCTTTGGCTGTGGAATCCCTTAAACACATGCTTTCTTTACGCTTCTTGAAGAAACTTCAGAACTGTGCTGTCTCTAGCCTAAAATTGATGCCATTAAGTGCTTTTAAAAAATAAAAATACCTGGCCATGTTCTCTCTTAAAAAAAAAAGTTGTTTGTTTTTTTTTTTTTTTTTTTCCTCAGATGTGGTTTAGGCCTCACATCTTACTAATACAGTTTGGTCTGGTGAAGAGTCCTGGGTTGGAGGGAGGTAATCTGCCTAGGACACTAGTTTATCCTTTCATGGAACTGAGTTACCCCTAGAGTTTTGGGTATGTGTTAGTATCAGGCATTGCTGTGATTATATTGCATTCAAAAGGAAAATAAAGAAAATATTCTGGCTTTTGGTTTAACAGAAGGTTCCCTACTTTTTCAAATTATGTCTTGTTGAAGAGACCAGTTTTAGACAATATAATGTATTTAAAAATACCTTTTTGGTAATGGTTGTCTGGATGAGTATATTCAGGAGCTTCCAGTTCTGAATATTATTTGTGCTTTTGATACAGACACTAAGGAAGTATGAGTCTGCATTCTTCAGTCTCTTTTGGCAAAGTTAGGTAATGACAAAACCTCAAAATGAGGAACATGACCAGTAGCCACACCCCTTGGAGGGAGGACAGGGAAGGAAAGAACAAAGAGGAAAATGAGAAACTTCAAAATAATTTTGAAAAATTTTTGCATGCATCTTAGTATTCTGAAAAACAAATTAGTTCTGGTGTTTGGTTTTTTTTTGGGTTTTTGTTTGGTTGGTTGGTTGGGTTTTTTTTGTTGTTGTTTTTTTTGTTTTTTTCTTTTTATCTCTTCTCTGTGGCCCTGCGCAGGACCTCTGCTTGGATTCCCAGTTCAAGATATAGATGTGACAGTGCAATCACTGACAGTGCACCCAGACACCTCACACACAATGGTATCAGCCTGTGTCTCCCGCTGCATGCAAAAGGTACGGTGAAACTGGAAGTTGCTGTAAACACAGGAGCATGATCTACTGCTGGGAAAATATACGTGTATCAATATCTGGCCATGCCCTTTGCATGCCCTTGTAATGCCCTTGCTGGGGAATTTATAACTTTTGCAAGTAGAGAGTTAAGAGTCAGCTTTAGTGATGTAAGTACTTACGTCAATTTTATTTTAAAAAGCTCATAAGAGTATATCAATGTAATGTCCTTCCTTTCCATGCAGGCTTTGAAAAAAGCTGGTGTACAAATACTGGAGCCCCTGATGAACCTAGAAATCACAGTGAGTGAAGATCACCTCAGTGCAGCACTTGCTGATCTCGCACAGCGGAGAGGTAATATTCAGGAAATTCAGTCTCGTCAGGATAACAGAGTTGTGGTCGCTGCTGTTCCACTGGCAGAAATGATGGTACGTGATTACCTTACCAGTGGTAAAACTGAGCTTTTTAATGTGCTTTAAAATATTTGGCTTCAGTTTACTTTTCCCTTTGTTATGGTTAAGTAAATTTAGAATGAATTTTTTAAGTTGTATTTTAATTATTGAAGATTGGAGGGAAGTGCCCACAAATTGAATAGCTTTTTTATGCCCAATTCAGATTGCTAAACCAGCATGTATTCAGCTGTAAGTTAGAGTAGTAGTAAATACTAAAACCGGTTTTATGGGGAACAGTTTATAAAAAAAATATTATTGACTCATGCATGCATTGCAATTCTAATACAGTAATATTATAAAGTTAACTTACTTGTACAGTGCAGTATACTTCTGGCACTCTTTTTCTCTCTCTCTGTGGTCTAAGCAGTTTTCCATGTTAATTTACTTTCCCCTTCTGCTAACCTGAGTGATGTGTGTTCTCCATTTTGTCCAGGGCTACTCAACAGTTTTGCGTTCTCTAACGTCGGGCTCAGCAACCTTCACATTGGAGCTTGCCAGTTACCAAGCCCTGAGCAGTCAAGAGCAAAGTGCACTTCTTCAGAGGAGGATGGGGTTGGTGTGATCTTTACTCTCTAGGAACAGTATTTTCTATCCCCCTGTTAAATATTTTCATATGTGCTGCCAGTGAGTTCATCTCAGATCAACTGGTGACGGGGAAAAATGCGTTAGAAGCTGTATGAACAGACTGCTTTTAACTGTCCAGGGAGGAAGGTTCAAGAGACTCTGCTCTGCTGGCATAACCTCATGATTGCAAAGCGGGGATGCAACCACAAGTTTTTTGCTTTGCAAATTCTTATCTTGCAGACATCTGTAATGAGAAGTGATGCAAGTAGTCTTCGTAGAAATGAGCACTAAGTCCACCTTAATGTGCCACTGGGACTGTTTTCCAAATCTAGCAAATAAAGTTTGTGAAATTTTTTGTCTATCACTGAAATAACTTTACAGTTTTGGCAGTCTGTATCTTGATTTGTTTTCAGCTGTATAAAGGATATGGTTATGAGCACTTTAGACTGTATAACTTGCAGGTATTACTTCTACTGGTAGAAACCAGTTATGAACCAGAATTCAGGACTGGGTGTAATTTCTACCTGTGTTTTGCAAGAAAGTGAAATAGATACTTCTGCAAATCAAGTAAGATCTGTGCAAAAAATGACAAGAAAGTCAGTTTTTCCCAGGACAGTAATTCCTACCTACCACCCTGCAGTATGTTGAAGAAGGATTTGTTTGTTTGTTTACCTTTAGAAATCAGTGAATTAAGCTGTAATGGTTCTGATTTGCTATAGGTTGCAATTATCTGGTTACCTAGAAAAGTGGCAAGTGATACTTTGAAATAAAAAAGATAGTTTTCTCCTAATTTAAATAATGTCTTAGCTTTATTTTTCTTCAACCTTAGAGTGTAAGGAAACTGGAATTAGTAACTCTATGGTATCGAGTTTCATGATTTCACAGTGAAGAATACGCATTTTTGAAAGGTTAAAAATGATCATTTTTACTCCAACAAGGCTATCAAATAATTTTATTTTAAAAATGAAAATATAAAGTCTTGATTCAGATATGAAACCACACGTACATACTCATACCGCAGAGGCACTTCAGGCTGTTGACAAGTACTCTTTGCAGGAGTTAGGGCCATCTTGTTTCATGGGCACAGTATCCAACAAACACCGGCTCGGCCGCTATGCCACGGCTGTTAAAATAACGTGCAGAGGGTATGACTGTAATCAAACAACTGGCTGCTTGTGTAGGCAGGAAGAGAGATACTGGCAATCTATTTTAATAACTACATAAACAAAACTGCTCCCAAGAAACAACAGATGGCCTATTTAGGGAGTGATAAAGGGCCCTGTTCTAGTTTTGATTGTACTTTTGGTTGAATCTCTGTTTCAATCAGAGGCACCAAGCTAGTAGCAGACATGTTGAAAAGTTTAAATTCATGGGCTAGTTCTTTTGAGGTTCCTCAAAATCTATTGCTTTTATTGAAAAGAAGTTGTGAGAAAGGCCAATATTAATCAACTGACAAGTGTTGGCCAGTGAGAAAGGCCAGTATTAATCAACTGACACACTCTCCCCTCTCCCAAAGTCAATGCTTCCTTCATACGCAGCTCTAATTCTGTAATTTTCATTATTTTGGGGGGCATTTCAAGTGCTTCAGTCCCTCTTGATTGAAAAGTGACAGTAAGCTAAACAGGTACTATATACTCTAAACTGAAGTGATTTGAGATTTTCAGTGAGTTGTCATAAACTACTTTAGAAAAACAAAATGTGTTTCATGCTTGCTGCAGTTCAACTATTCAGCTCTCTGACTGTATACTTCAAAAGTGGAGGAAAAATTGGACTTAAAACCTAGAAATCACTCATATCTGCAACTGTGAATATACAAAAGCAGTAGCAATAAATAACCAGTAACTTGTTTAGGTGCTTTTTAGGAAAGAATTGGGAGAAGAACATGTTATGACTGCTGCTCATAAATGAATCAAGAATTTGTCATGGACTGCTTATCCACCCCTTTCAGCCCCTAAAGGCATTATCTGAACCAACAGCTTGCCCAAGCTCAGCCATCATGCAAACAGCTCCAGCTGATTACCTGCTGCAGGTCTTTAGTTATTATTCACAATAAATAAATAACACCACTGGGTTTTTTTAGAAGTCTGCTTTTCCTTCTGTCAATGTACTCCTCCACACACCTTTTAATATAATTTTTGTGTGAAGTCAGTTAGTCATGGTGTTTGTTTTTCTTTTACAAGACAGAGAAACACAGGTAAGTCCTAGTATTTCACTGAAAAAAGTGAGTTCTGAAAATTTTAATTGCAAAACCATCCAGAAGTCCTGTCTTAATGTATCTGTCTTCCTCTTCTGTGGATAAAAAACCAAATGGGATTGCATTTACAGTCAGGTTACCCTGCTAGCTCTCTTCCCTTCCTCTCCAGGCCGGTTCATGCCTGTACCTTTATTCCATTGGTTATAAAATGAGAACCAAGATACACTGTAGCTACTCAATCTTACCGGAGCATGCGGCAGCGATGATTAGTCAATCTTTTGTAGGCATCATCCAAGTTGGTCACGTTACTGCTGCTCCAGAGTCTTTCTGCAACAGCACTTGCTCGAGGCCTGTAAAGGTATACTAAGTTTTAGAGTAGGTATGGTCTATATCCAATAATGGATTTTTTTTTTTTTTTTTTTAATACCAGGTCTAATATAATACTTTAATACCAAGAAGCATTAATTTTTATAGCTGCTTAGGTTCAGCACAGAGCACTGTTACCACTAGCATACAGTCCTGTGAGATTAATTAATGCTTCTTGTAGCTGGCTTTTTAAAATCTAACAATAAAGCAGTCCATACCATAATCTTGGTGTTAGGTTAGTTGCATCTACGAATTCCCCCCACAGGCAGGCTTCTCCACCTATTACAAGTTTCTTCTGTTTTTCAGATCCTGAATTCAAAGCAGAAAGTCAGTATTTCTGTCTGTCCAGAAGATGGGCATATACCAACAATTAGATAGGACTGATGTTCAGTTGTTTTCATATAAAATACCTATCCTGAGCATTAACTTACATTTTTGTAGTCTTGTTACTGAATGTGAGAACCACCAAGCTCTTTGTCCAGAGAAGCCATTTCTCTGCTCTGTCAGAAAGGATTTTACCTTTTATGCTTTGAAGAGATTCCTCAGTTTTTTGACATTCCTCAGAGATTTAAATCCTGATGGCAACTATTCATTCTATCATAAGCAGAACACTCCTTGAAAAAATTACTTAGGTATTCTCCTTAATGATGTCTGAGAGCTCCCTTACACAAAATGAAAGCCTCTTGGAAAGTGTAAGATGTTTGTATCAACTTTAGATACAAACTAGTTTAATGCTCAAGAAGCTTGGTAATATAAATTCACTGTCTGTCTATGAAGAGCCATTTTGCACAACTCTGTTCCTAATGCATCTGCCCACCTAGTCCAGCATTCTTTCGCAAGCACCAGTATCAGCTGCTTGAGAAAGGTAACAACTTTCCCTTTTTTTTTTTTAAATTTAAAAGTTCCTTTTTTTTCAAGAGTTTTCCAGAGTTCTATCTGACCATAATTCCTTTGATGATAGTATCATCACAGTGATGGAACGGTCACTCTAAGCAGCCGTATTTTTGTCCATTTACACTGTACCATAAACTAAGGAGTTTCATGCAGAGAACACGCGTATAAAAAAAGTAACAAACCAACGAAGTTAAGTGGTTCGACACTGTAGTATTTCTTCCAGTCTTGCCCATAACTAATGTAGTCTAAGTACCAGGGTGCTGACAGGACAGCAGTCAACCCAGCTCCAGTGACACTGCTCAGTTCACGAGCATAGTTACTTGCTATCCACACTTGAACTACGGTGTCTGGTTTCAGCTAAAAGAGGAAAAGACAAAACAAGCAACCTAACCAACTTAAACCAAAAATATTAATGGCAATCCTAATTGCTGTTATCAAGGAAAAGGATCATGAATTTCAAAACTCTCTATTTTGTTTTGAAGAGGAACGTTTTGGAAACTACCTTTTGTCATCCCTTCCCTCCCCCCCAAATCTAAAGCTGATTAATTCTTTGCTGGTTTTAAACACTCAATTAGAGTGAAGCCGAGGTTATACTACAGACAGTTAATGCTCTAAGAGGATTCCTACACACACCACGTATCTGACCAGCTCTTAAAAGCAGGTGTTACTAGACCAGATGCACAGTTATGTGAGAAAAAAAGAGAAAATTCATAGAAACTTCTCTACCCTTTACTCTGATCTTTTAAAGCATATTATATTAACTGTGTCCACCTTTAAAAAGCAGTTCAATGCTAGTGTTCCTGTTTAACTTATTACATATTCAACAAATGATAATTTCAAGGGATTGAAATTACCCACAGCTGGAGAGACTTGCTAATGTCAGCCAATGTGCTTTACCTCTTAAGAGACTAAGCCAGATCTACTTAACACTCTGCTTTGGAAGCCTCACAGAGTATTGTGCTGTTATGCAAGAGTAGTTTACTAATTTTCCTGTCTTACCTGCGCTTTGTGATCAAACACTTCTTGCCAGACCATTTGTCCTTTGTTGTAGGAGGAAACAATGTCCAAAATGCTAGAATTTAAAAATAAGATCAAGCTGGTGAACTACAATAAGATAAGTACAAGGACTTAAAGCAGAGCAACATTTTCTACCCCAAGGCAAATCAGACCTTTCTCACCACTGCATAGGGGACCAAGAAAAAGCAGGTTGTTCTGGTTTTGACCCTCAGGGTTCTGTCTTGCAAAGCATGTTCTACCATGTAGAACAGTGTGCACGTGCATTAACACAAACAGATGTTCAGAACTACCAGGAACTCATAGAGGGTGACTAAATCAGTGTTATTTAAGGAGGGAAAGAAATGTCACCATGTGTGCCAACATTACTGCAGATACCTAGTTTAAGATACCCAATACATTCACAGGACATGTAAAACTAGCCTATGTATCCCTGCTGTGTCCCACATTTTAAAGCTATGAACTTCAGACTTGGTATCTTGAAATAAAGTGGATAGTCCCAAATATGCTGCAACTTTTCAAAATAATGTAGATGACTTAGTCAGCTTCCATATCTGCACCTCAAAGCCACCCTCAAATAATGGCTGTGAAAAACTGAGCAAGAATTAAAAGAACAACATACTTCTGAATATAATAAGATTCCAGTTTAGCATAGTCAATGCCAAAACCTTGCTTCTTCATGAACTCTTTCACTTCAGGGTTAGACTTCCTTAAATAAAAACAAGAAAACAAGTTTAAAAAGAGATTATTTTTGTTACGTTTTAAACCAGATTTCCCAATCATTTCTACCTATGCACAGCACACTAACTGATGCCTTTAAGCATGTCACAGCCTGGAACACATTGCAGAACAGAAGCAGCAGGTTAAAATGACAGATAATTGGAAAGAGTTTCATCCTGATTTGAAATAAAGCTAATAGACCTAATTCTCTGTTAAATCTGCTGGAGCCCCTGTTCTGAAGCCTCTGGCAGGTTGCCTCAAACTCCTAAGAGCTTTGGGATTCCTGGCATCTCAGCCACTTTGTGCCAGGGTTATCAGCAGTTTGAGAACTCAGCCAATTTTGTGTTTCTACCACAAAATTAAAGCATTTGCCAGCAGTTTTCCTTCTCTAGAAAAATTAAATCATGTCCTGAGTGTTTGGATTTGATCTTAAAAGAGAATGTAGATATTCTAACTAGATAAATTTGAATACTCATCAAAATACTCCAAATTTTTTCTTATTAGTCAGTCTCTCCAGCAGAGAGACTCCAAAATATTCAACATCCACAACCGAAGTAAGAAAACTTTAATACTTGCCATACTTCTAATACAAACACATGAATCTGTTTGGTAATTCTTACTGTTACCAGTTTTTCTAGTGGGCAGAACTCAATGTAAATATCTACTTTTACAAAAAAAAAACATTTAAATGTTCTTTTTCTTATCTAGTACTTTCCTAACATACTGGTTCTCTGTCCTGCCAAGGTAATTTAGAAGAAATAAAGAAATCCTTTAGAATACCTGAATATTTATGAAACTATGAGTCAAAGCAAAATTCTGCACATCAGCTGCTTTTTGAGGATCACAAATGACCTGCCTGTAAATAGTTAGAGAGGTAGGAGTGGAGATTTTTTGCTTATGTAGTGAAAACTGTCTTATGCAACTGAGTTGCATAATTGATGAAGATGGACAGGTTTAGGAGGCACTAGATATTTGTTTTTTGAATTGTCACCATACCAACAACTGAAGTCCACTTCATCTCCTCCCAAATGAATGAATTCATCTGGAAATACACTGCTGATCTCTTTAAAGAACATAGTCATGAAGTCATAAGTTGTATTCCAAACAGGATTTACAGGTCCAAAGGACCCAGTTGGCTGTCCTCCATTGTAACAAGGAGTGAGAAGATCTTTTTGACCTAATAAAAACAATTAATAGATGACATTCAGTTTCATGTTGTTATGCTAACTTTGCTAGAAAGAAGAAGCAGTTAGCCATATTAAAAAAGGTGAATATTCATGACCTAAGTGCTCACCTATTTTAAGTATAATCAAATAGATGTGGGATGAAGTAAGACAACTTGTAAAAGGCTGAAGAACCCTCTACCTGGCAGTCAGGACTCTGACTTTCAGATCTGTGATTTAGCACGCACTAATATATGTTGTATGTAATATATCACAATACCAGGAAAACAGCATTTGGATAACTACTTGAACAACAATAAAAAAAAGCTTTAATGAAAATTAGAAGGAAGCCAGTTAGAAGAAAGCCAAACATAATGAGCGTGCTTCAGAGGCTTCTTTTCTCTTTTTATTACTCTGCTTTTTTAACATCTAAGTCAGTGTGAGGTACAAGACAGAATGAAGCCTAAAGCAGAATATACCTGTACGCCTGCACATACATCTTGCATAGAATATGTCAGCTTTCTTAATTCATTTTACTTTTCTGCCTCTAAAGTCATGACATTACTTAGTGCCTCTTCCTTACCTCTTATCAAGGGCCTTCCAAAGCACTTCATTGGTTACTCCTTAAAAAATAAATTTGCTTGCTATTACTTCCCACAGTCTCTTAACAATTAATACTTTCTTGGGCATACCTTTTCCCCAAGACTGCGTGTGTCCTGGCGTATCAAACTCCGGGATAACTCTGATGCCTCTTAACCGGGCATACTCAATCACCAGACGGACGTCAGCAGGAGTATAGATGAGATTAGAGGAGTATGCCCCCTGCAAAGTATTCACATTTAGAGACAACACCTTATACCAGTAGATCACAACATTTGGATGGAAGTATTTTAGCTTAGACTGGAGAGCAGCTCTACAAGTTGGCTGTGGTTTATTAACTGCACACACAGAACTTTTCACTTAACTTGTGGAGAGGAAAAAACCCCACCAAAACAACAAACAACTCTGAGACAGATCTCCTTGAGGAGACTTTCCTTTCCTCCTGAGCTCACAGAACATAGAAAAGCTGTTTTCTTTTCCTTCTGAATTTTGAAAGATATGGTTTTCAATTCTTCTGCACAAAGGCAAGTTATTTTTGCCCATTAGCTCTGAAACACAGGGCCGTTGCTACGTAACATACAAGATTAATGGAAAAATTCTGCCAAGTCAGGAAGAACTTCCAACATCTCTGCTTCTCAATTTTCATACAGTGACTTCAGGACATGTTTCTTCTGTAAATTAGAGTGTAATTCCACTCCCACACAGCCACAAATGCAACAATGACACAGATTACTATAGTTTGGTGAAAGAGATGCTTGCCAACAAGTCAAACTACATAAGAATACATCATGACTCTTCATGATTTATAGCATCTTAAGCCTCTGTTTATCTGAAAATGGTTTCCACAGCTGAGTTACTCAATAAAGGAAACAGTAGACAAAGAAGCCTTTCAAAGAGAAGCTTGTTGAGACAAAGACCGTCTCCCTCTCTAGCTGTCAGTGACTGAACTCTACTAGGGTTTGACTTGACTAGACAAAAGAATGTGACTGCACTATGTAACATCTACAATTTTTGAATTACACAATTCTTTATAGCATCTGCTCAAGCACTGCCAACATAATTTTCATGAAAGACAGATTTTAGCAAGCATTTTAAAACAGAACCACATACCTTGTACTTAGGCTTAGTCTATTTAATTATTCTTAACTACTTAACTATGTTTGATTTGGCTCTATTGTACCATGACTGAGCAAGAACCTCACAATGGCTCTCACTTGTGCAACAAAGCCTACTATGCCTCTAGAAATAAAGAGGCACAGCCCATGGATTTGTTTCAGGAAAGAGCCTTGTGCTTTTGGATCTCTTACAGACATGGTGCGTTTTGTAAAGCTAACTAGGTATCAGACAGGGTAAAAGTACTATTACAGTGGTGCCAAGGGCTGGCAGGAAAGTCTCTTACATTTGTTTGAATGGCAGAACTCAACCAGTTAAAGAAACCCATCAACAGAAATCCAAGCAGTGTTCACTGCTACTTATTTGCAAACCATTAGTGTTTGAAGGCCTGCAAGCATTGAGGATCATTCGGAAACTCTGCACAGAGGAGTAAAGGTGGTAATTTACCATGTATCCAAAAGAACATTCAAAAATGGTCCACACAGAAACTCAGGCAGGATCCTAATGTGGACTGGCTGGTTACTGGTTTTACAACCAGCCAAAGCAGATGTACTCAAGCATTGGTAAACTCCACATTTAATTTTCATTAATTATGTGTCAGATTTCTGCCCTTCCGCCCTGCTCCAATGATGTTCACTCACCTTATCACTTAATTCAGGGAAATAAATGCTCTGGTAAGGGAAGGACTGATCATCTACTATATGCCAGTGGAGAACATTGAACTTATTAAAAGCCATGGCATCCTGTAACAAATAATGCAATAGAGTCTAGTTAAACACTTCATTCTCAATAGAAAAACTATGCAAAGAAAAGTGGTCTTGTCCAAGCATACCTTGGAGCAACAATAAAAAAGAAAAAATCTCAACCAAACCACCCAAAAAAACAACTAAACCCCCACTAAACCAAAAAAGCATTCTATGGTTCACTAAATCCTAGAAGTACATACTGCTCCACCCCTCTGAGATCTATTTTCACCACTGCTGTCAAAAAGCTCTGATCTGACCCCTATTCTACCAGCCTGTCTAGTGTGAACTGTTATGAACACTTAGGAATTTCTTCCACTTCAGAACACATACCCTGAGATTCGCTCAGGTGCTCACAGCATGGTGCTACTAACACCAGGGTATGTGTGACCCCCATATGGGCCATTCACTTAGGAGTTGGACCTGATGATCATCCTGGGCCCTTTCCAACACAGATGTGATTCCCACCCACTCTGTGGGTGATTCTCTATGCACTATCAGCTATTTCAGCTTATACTTTTACAACTGAACACCTTGGACTCAAAAACAGCATGAGAGTTTCTTACTGCATAGTACATCCCTTCTTGCTAGTGACTTCTGTAAAATCCGTTTCAAATGCATGCAAAATAAACAATGCATCTTCCCTGCAAAAACCAGTGTTTCTTTTATGTTTTCATTCGTAACAGTGTCAGTACTTCCCTTGTGATCTTGAAGATAATCAAGATCAACGTTAACACGCTTATTTCAGAATTATAACTCCAGTTGGACAGTTACACATGTACCTGGCGTTATGCTGGCTTGTTGGTCACTAGAAGGGTGTGCTGTGAGCAGGCCAAATAAGTGTTTACATAGTCCACGATTGACTGCAACACAGCTGCTCCCAACCCCTTGCCACAATACAATTGATTTCACCACCCACTTCTCCCATTCCTTTTCTACCTAGGTGTATTTAAAGAGATGATAAAATCTCTTCAGGAACTCCCACCAAATATAATGGAAGATTTATATCTTGTCCATTCCCCTAATTTATCTCATCTGTTTCATGACACTGCAGAAGTTTTAATTGCCATGTCTTCATGCATTTCTAAAAAAATACCATCCCTCTCCGTAGAAAATTACATCTCTGGACCTTCAGTTCACCTACTCCTTCCTCAAGGACAATGCCCTTCCTGGAAATTTAGTGCAGCAGTTGAACAAAAATAAGAAACGTACTTGAACTGCTGCCCTAAGTATCTAATCACCACACGTCAGAGAAGAGATTACTGATGCTTTTTATTAGTCTGGATTCAAGCAGGCACAGAGGTGGGAAGAAAAGCATGCTTGTTCTTAAACCAGCAAACAGCATGAAATGTAGCTCTGATAATGTATTAGACATGCAATTTAAGGAAAGAAAGCAGAATAGCAGCAGTTACAGAAATACAAAATAGTTAGAAATGCAAGTCTCTTTGGACATCTCTTTTAGACAAGAAGAAAAATATTGACACAAATATCTGAGACTTTGAAGCATCCTCTGTTGCAAATGTAACACTATACCAGCCTTACTTGCTGAACAGGCAGCGAACTCGAATGTGGAAACAAGTGGTAAATACCAAAAGGACAAGTTCTGAACACAGTTCAAGGATGACCTCAGAAATTAAAGAGGTTTTTATCTGCACTCTTTCTGCCCTCTTAAACCTGTTTTTCAAAGTTCTGAAATATGGAGAGGAAATTTTGAATTATTTGAATTATTTCATCTTGGAGAAGACAGAGATGAAACAGGAAACTGCCTGTTCCTCAACTAACTAACTAATCCCTCCTACAAGGACTTAAACAAAACAAAACAAAAAAAAAAAAAATAGGGAGTTCAAAACAGTAAAAACCCCAGCTTTCGCTGCTAAGCTTATACATCACCTTTCCATCAGGGCTGGAGCCCATTAATTCTTAACCTCTTTGGAGGAAGTTTTGTTCGGTTTTATTGGATAGTCTGGGCTCATTTTTCAGTAGCTTCCAGAACATTTTGAATTTCCTCCCTTGCTCTGTAATACCTAATTACTGGCTTGCACTTAGCAGCCTAAGGAAGGACTACCAAAGTCTGCTCCAAAAGATGGGAGTTTTCCTGGAATCACTGGCACTGAAGCTAGAATTTGCAAGGTATCCCTTGTATTTCTTGATGACAGTCAGATGTCTCCAAACACGCCTCCAAGAAATAATTCATAAGTTGGTTTAGGCATCAGAAAATAAAGAGAATCTGAGGTACCACAAATACCAATCCCCTTTACAGATTCAATAAATGTTCTGTCTGCCCACTTGGTTCCTCTCCAGTCTATGTCCAGGGCTTTGGCTTATCAAAGTTCACTGTCCTTTTAAAGTCAGACAGAGGAGATGGGGTCTTCTTTCATACCAGCTCCCGTTGCTACCTACTTCAGAGGCCAAAACACAACAACAAAAAGCTTTCATTATTAATGATACAAAACTGCCTACTTACCAGGTTTGTAAGAATAGATTTCAATGGTAAATAATGCCTTGAAGTATCTAGTAAGACTCCTCTATGAGGAAATCTTGGGAAATCATTGATTTCGGATTCATTGACAAGAAACTAGGAGAACAAAATTTAAAAATTAGAAACTTACTTTATTTTCATATTCATAATTTCAAACAGGAAACACTTTTTCAGGAAATGGTTCTTGGAAATATGTAACAAACCAAATTCTTTTTTGAATGAAACTGGGAGATCTACTGTTTCTAGAAAAGCACCCAGTTACCAGGACAGAGGGTTTAGTTAATAGCCATACTTACGCTTCCATAGTCATCCTCATGAACCAACTGGCTGAAGGTTTCCAAACCTGGAAAAATATCCAAGAAAGGGATCTCAATTACAACCCAGTACTTGCCCTTAAAATTTTAGTTACAAACAGCACCAAAAATGTAGCTAGAAAGAATGTTTTGTAGCTGAGTTCCTTTTTCTTTAGCACAGTTCCCTTAATTGCTCAAGCACCACCATTTAAAAAATTTTGGAGAGAACCATTAAAATTATGCACAGATAGTGAATACTTGTGTTACTGCTCAGCTGTAGCAGATTAATCTCCAAATAGTAGGAAAGTTACTGGGACTAAAGTGGGAATTTCTGGTCCTGTACATATATTCCTATAATTTCCGTAACTGGTGAAATTTCTAATTCAGCACAAAAAATCTTTGATTTATAGGCAGCTAATATATGGACTTAACACTCCAGTAAGAACATCAGACTGAAACGTCAGGATTATTACTCTTTCTGATGTCTTCAGCCTGTCCACTTTATAGGCGCAGTCAGAAAGTAACCTGCTCACACTGTAGTTTAGAAAGCTTTTTGCTCGGCCTGGCTTACTTCAGGCACAGCAAGAATGCACTCACTGTGTGCCACTGGATCTGAGATGCTGAGCATCTGGACCAAGGGTCTAACTGATACACATCTGAGTATCCTTCTGGCCTGACTAAGCTTACAATGAAGTACTGAATGAGGGCAAGGCTCAGTGGTCAGCTGGTTCTTCATGGTCTGCCATGAAGTTTGTATAAGCCTTAAACAAATAGTTCAAGGTGAAAAGCATCAGCTTACCTCTTAAAGCACCCCATACCTCAGAAGCTTTCAGTACAGCCACAGGCTCAGTTACAGTTAAATAGTCTAAAGAAAAGAAAAGAAAAAAAAAAAGGGAAAAAAAAAAAAAAAAAAAAGCTTACTCATCAAGAAAGAATGGACAGGACAATACCAAAAGGCATTTAGAAGATTCTTTGAGTGCCACATCTCCCTTTGTGTATTAAATTCCAACCAATCCTGCTTTTAATGGTGATAGCATGCAGTTATTTTTCATCTGTGTTTTCCTATATAAAGAAAACTACCGTTCAGAGAGTCAAAAGCTCATCAGGAAGATAAAAGTAGGAACCTGCTTAGTAATGGCAATGTTAAAATATTGTACATGAGCCCAAATTCCAGCCAAGTTTAACCCAATTGACTTAAAATATAATAGACTATATTTTTGCATTTATGACATATGTGATAAGGGTTGGATGACTAAGCCAAACTTAATCATGACAAGTTTACTTGTCCTTTTACCTTTTTTTTAATATAGTTTATGGTTACTTATTTTTTTAGAGCTATAACTTGTCATACCGTATTGCCAGGTGTTTACTACTAAGGTCTTATTATGACGAAAAAAAAGTTACTAACCAAAACATAGAATCATATATGCTTGGAAGGGATCCATCAGGACCATTGGGTCCAAGCTCTGGCCCTGCACAGGACACCCCCCCAAGAATCACACCATGTGCCTGAAAGCATTGTTCAAATGCCTCTTGCAATCCGTCAGGCTGCTGCTGTGACCACTTCCCTGGGGAACCTGTTCCAGTGCCCAGCCACAGCCTAGGTGAAGAACCCTTTTCCTGATATCCAGCCTAAACCTTCCCAGGCTCAGCTTCGTGCTGTTACCTCAAGTCCTGTCACTGGTCATGACAGTGAAGAGATCAGAACTCTGCTTCCTGCCAGGAGGATGCAGAGTGAGGTCTCCCCTCAGCCTCCTCTGCTCCAGGCTGAACAAACCAAGTGATCTCAGCCTCTCCTCGTACAGCTTCCCTTCCACACCCTTCACCATCCTTGTGGCCCTCTTCTGCCCCTCCCCAGTGGTTTTATATCTCCCCTATTGTGGCACCCAGCAGTGCCCCAGCACTGGAGGTGAGGCTGCCCCAGTGCAGAGCAGAGCAGGACAATCCCCTCCCTTGCCTGGCTGATGCTGTCCCTGATGTCCCCAACAGGGTGCCAGGTCACCTTCTTGACCTGAGCACCAGTGTGGGGGCACTGAGACGAGGTACAATAAGTAAAATGAAGAATGGTGCCTGAAGGAATCCATAACAATCCTTCCTTAAGATTGAGTACTGAAGTACAGTACAAAATACTGGGGTGGGGTGGGGGAGGAAAGTGAAAACAACTTGGTTTTGAATTATAGGTGGTCCAATAAATTTTAGAGAAGAAACAAATATATTTTAAGCATTTTTTTTAAATCACATACATATATATGCATAAAATATAGTACATCTATAAATCTATAGATTAATATTATTCAAACATCAAAGCAGTAATTGCACATCTGAAACAGCAGATGAAAGAAGGGTTGGATTACTGTATAATGACTTATTTGATCTGCGTCAGTATGAAAGAATGGTTGGCTACAATTTACAAAGTTCAAACATTTGTCTAAACTACTAGAGAAAAGCTATTCAGTGAAGAATGAAGAAAGTACTTCAAGCTTCCATGTTAACCTAAACACTGATCACACATACTGTAAGTTTGGGGTAAGAAAGAGAATTTAGATGACTACTGCAATCTCCACAGGTAAACTGTAGGGAAAATTTGATAAACTGTCAAGGATTTATTTCCAACACAGCAGGTTTTTTGTTTTGTTTTGATTTTTTTGTTTTGTCTTTTTCTGAGCAGGTATCATACCTTAAAGGAATTTGGAATATTTTATAATAAGCTACTTGAAACATTTTACATAAACAGGTAAGAACTCAGCAGGCAGGAGGGCAGACAACCCAGACCCTGATAACATATCCAATACTCCTGCTACAGGATAGTAGTCACTGACTGGTCCATACTATCCTTATTAATGAGCCAGACTACCCAAACCAGCAAGTCACCAATAACTGCATTTTTCAGAATCTGTACCCTTAAAAAGATGGCCCATTAAAACCTAGAAAACTATAACCTGCTGAAGTCTGGAAAGCTCAGCTTATTACATGAAGAAAACATGTAACAGAAAAGTTATTTCTTAAAGCAGAAGGAAAAAACTGCCTTTCCTAAAGAATGTAACCTAAAAATCACATGGCCTAACAGGTTCCACAACATAAGAACCAGCCTTAGTTAAAATCTAAAGTTCACAAACCAGTTCAAGTTCAAATAATAATAATAAAAAAGCAGCACAGTAACTTCACGGGCAGAACAATGTTAAGAGCATTAGCATTTTTGTTGCTGTATTTCATTTGCATTGAAATGTATTATAAGCTTGCACATAAAAACTGAACTCTTTGGCAGTATGTCCCAAAAGGATTGAGTAAATTTAATATCAGTACATTTTGTCACAAAGGTGGAATTAATCTGGCTGCAGAAGTGTGACTTGAGATTAGAAGGATCTTTTTTCTAAGGATCTGTATCCTGGATACCAAACAACATAATATTACCTCAAAACAGGACTAGATTAACTGAGTATGTAGATTTTTGTGTTAGCCTGCCCAGAATAAAAGCAATATTATTGCTCAGTCTTATTTCTGGTAAGGAAATTCTCTGGCAATTAGTACTTTACTTAGAGTACCTCTCCACTCTGGACTTCAGCCACAGAACTAAAGAAGCACTGAAAAAACAAACAAACAAACAAACAAACAAACAAACAAACAAACAAACAACAAAAAACCCCCAAAACCAATATAAATGTAATGTTTTCAAATACTTTCTTGTATCTACAGATAGAAAGGAAGTTGATTTATGGCACTGCAAGATGAGTAACAAGTTCAACGAGCACTTTCTGGCTTTCCTGGAAAAACAGGAAATGCCATGTACATATCTCAGGGTAAGTAGCTCCAATTCAAATGCAATCATTTCTTAGGAGACGGGTAAGCAGCGACAGCCTTCACTCAATAAATACCCTGTACTGAAAGGGATCATCTCCTGACTGTGCACAGATCTCACCAGAGATAACTAGCTATTGCACACTGTGGTACCTCTGATTCCTGGTGCTAGCTGCTAGGAAGGATAATAGCAGGTAAGCCAGCTGTATGACAGCTGAACTGCAAAAATCATAGGCGACGTGACGAGCTTCATGATTCACTGAGGGCTGAGATTTCCCTCAGCATCGGGAGCAAGAATTACCTTCCGGTCGCCACTGCTGTGAAACGTTTTTGCGCTCTTTCGAGAGCCCTCGCTTCCCAGTTCTTTTTAAAAACCAAGCACCCCGAACACCGGACACGTGATAGGAAAACAAGCGCTTAACGGTGCCGCCTAAGCCGTGGAAGGAGAAGCGGCGGAGCGGGTACTCACAGGCCTCATTGGAGGCGAGGCGCGGGTGCCTGTCACAGCCAGGGTCCCCCGCCTCGATCACCACCTGCAGCTGGAACAGCTCGGGCTCCGCTCGGGCAGCCAGCGGCCTGCGGCCCCACGTCCGCCGCCGGGAATGCCCGAACATGTACTCGTAGTACCTGCCGGGGAAGCAGAGGCGCCGGCGGGGCCCTGAGGCGGCTGCTCCCGTCCCCGGCCCGGCCGCTGCAGCACGCCGGCCCCGCCGCCGCTCACCTGCGGAAGGCGTCCTGCAGCAGCCCGCAGCCCGGCCCCGCCGAGGAGCCGGCGCCATGCACCAGCTGGAAGCGGCTGGGCGCTAGCTGCAGCTGGCGAGGGTACGTGCGGACGAACTGCGGCAGCGGCCACAGCGAGTCCTCGGGGACGGCGTCCGCCGCCAGCTCCCAGCCGGACGGCTCCGGCTCGGCCCGGGTCCGCGGGGCGCCGTGGCGGAGGCTGGTGCTCACCAGCACGGCGGGCACCACGACGAGCCCCAGCAGCAGCCCAGCCAGCCCCATGGCTCTGCTCATAGTGGGGCAGCTGCCTCAGCCCGCCCGTTCCACTCGCAGGGCAGCCCGGCTCCGCCTCCGGAGCGACCGAGTCGGTCGGGGCGGGCTCGGGAGCCTCAGTGCCCGCCCGCGGCTCCGCCCGCCCGGCGGCCGCTCTGAGGGAGTGCGGCTGGGCGTGGGGCCTGAGGCGCGATTTGCGATTTATTGTTTCACGCTCCTGTGAGTGGTTTTCTCACATAAAGAACCATTAACTATTAGCGTGCAAAGAAGAGCCAATAGCATGGTGGAGGCTCTGGGCAGGAAGCCGCATGAGGAACGGCTTGAGGTCACTTGGTCTGTTCAGCCCGGAGGAGACTGAGGGGAGGCCTCGTTGTGGTTTCCAACACCCTCGAGAGGGGCAGGTCCCGATCTCCTCACTCGGGTGACTAGTGACAGGACTTGAGGTAACAGTATGCAGCTGAGTTAGGAGAAGTTCACGTTGTTATCAGGAAAAGGTTCTTCACACAGAGGGTGGTGAGCACTGGGACAGGCTCCCCAGGCAAGTGGTCACGGCACCCAAGCTTGACAGAGTTCAAGAGGCATTCGAGCAATGCTTTCAGGCACGTGGTGTGACTCTTGGGACTATCCTGTTCAGAGCTAGGGGATGGGCTTCAGTGATCCTGATGGGTCTCTTACAGCTCAGCATATTCCATGGCTTTCTATCAGCCGGCACCTGAACCTGGCACCGCTCTGCAGAGTAAGGGAGTGTGGCAGGGCCAGCTTAATTTCTGTATGGAAAGGGTGTGATGCAGGCCACACTTTTATGAAGGGAAGACTCTGCATCTCTTGTACTGCTACAAAACAATTTCGGTCTCAGCAGAAACTACTTTTTTCACAAGCTTTCTACAGAATATGTTATAAGCTATGTGAATGGGCAGGAGTCTGAGCTGCAGTGAAGTGTAACCAAACTCAGTGTTGTGGCCGATCTCAGTGCAAACTTGGGGAAGTTGTTCTGAAGTGTTTTTTAAGAAGGCAAACCAAGCATTTCAAGACTGGAAGTCTTAATGGGGAGGAATTCAGGCTTCATGCCACTTCTAATTCAGTGGTTAATGCAAACACTGAAGTGTCATAGTTGTTTCTTTGGTTGATGCACCAGTTAAACCCACAGCAATCGTGTGGGGAGCTGATGCCTGCACTCTGCTCCTGCAGAGTAACTGAGGAGCTGGTCAGCCATTCCGAAGGGCGTGGATCACAAAACATCCTAGTTTTGCTATTTGCTGTGCCCAACCATGCAAGTGGAGTGCAAAGGCTTAATGGAAAGTCTTTGATGCATGCTTTCCATAGCAGAGTGTACTTTAATGTTGTAATGCTGTAAGTAAAAGGAATTATTTGGTAGGTGATATCCAAGAGGCACAACAGGATGACACCTGCAAGCCCACCTTCCCACCTGCCCCTGCATGTCAGGAAACACATGGAAACGGCAGCACTGTCTTTTCTGGCACTCTCAGAGGCAATTGTTACACTACTGTTCAAGCTGTGACAGAGGTTTCCAGCTGCCTGTTATGTATACCTTATATATCTTTTCTTTGCCTGGTGTGATTGTCTCCTCAGCTGTGTTGATTCAGCTGTTCCTGCTGCCTGCCCTTGTTCATCTTTTTAGACATACTTAGAAATCATGTGTTGTTTTGTAGGTTTCTTTGACATATCAAAGAGAGACATATCAAATGAGAGATAAGTAAGCTTTCATGGGAAGGAGAGGGTAAGGATAAGTAGTTGCAGGGGGGACTGTAATATAGTAAATTAAATCTGCTTACAGGTAAATGTTAACCACCCTGGCTACCCCTAAGGTAATTCTCAGACATACTGAGAATTTTTTCTTTCAGTTTTCAGTGGCTGTATCCTCTGTAGAGCAAGTCTGTTTTATACTAATGAAGTGCACCCATTCATTAGTCATCTAATAAATATTCACCTAATCATATCTTACTATCACACTTTAAAATACTTATTCTGTGCACAAAATAATAAATTAATTTTGCTTTTTTATCTTCTCTGGGTAGATTTTCTGATGATCAGTAAAGAAATCAAGTAGCCTCTCCTTGTGTAAGTCCATGAATATAGCTTTCTTCTACTCATTGGTATACTTGACAAAATTGTAGAAACTTGGTTTCTTTGAGATATTTATATATCTGCCAGTTTTGCTTCGTTTTGGTCTCTGAGATTTAACAGTTACTGGGTGGAGCATTCAGACATAAACATGCTATCCTTATTTTCTAAGGGAACCTTGCTGTGGTGTCTTTGGTAAGCACAAACAATCTAAGTCTGCAGTGGCATTTTTAAGCACTTAGGTTTGAAGTGATAGGATGTAACCCAGTTTGATGTACCATCTTAGGACTGGTTCTAAGCTCACAGTAGAGGATCAGCTGGGTGCATAAAACTGAAGAGTGATTTCAGTGGGATTTCCACAGAACACAGTAGAATGATGGAACTGCAGAGCTAGGATTGTAATTGTTTACAGCATTGTGCACAATCAAAGAAGACATCAGCGTGCTTCATACTCTAAAAATAAACAAACAAACAAATAAATAAATAAATAAATAAAAATAATTTAAAAAAAAAAAAAAAGAGCTCTAGTATCAACTCAAAATCTTGAAAATGGGAGAATGCACCATACTTTATCCTTTGCCTGTTCTGTAAGTTTGATGTTGTGCTTCTGAGAGGAATGGGTTCTGGTCTTGCTTTCTTTCTTTCTTTTGGTCTTTCTTTATTGTTGACATTTTGCCCAGACTGTAAACTGTGTTAGAATGGGAATGTACTCTTACCTAGGCTTGTAAAGACTTACATGGTTTTATAGGTTATACATACCCACTGAATGAGTAGTAAAGTACTATTTTTCATTTTTGTGGAAAAATTGAAAAGTGCAATCATGAGTTATTCAGATCAGGAACTTGAATCCCCTGTTTCTACCGGAGATGTCTTTTCCATTCCCCAAGATAAAAGTTATGTGTCATTCAGTTGCAGACTAATCCTTTCTGAAAACAGGAGGGAAATTGCTGCAGTAAATAAACCTGATAAACGTAGCTGAGTTTGACTCCTACAACAGTATTGTACAGATTCCTTCACACAGATTCCTGTGTTAAATAGGAATTTAAAGGGGAAAAGAAAAGAAAGGGGAAAAAAAAAAAAGAAAACAAGAAAAAAAAAAAGGCACAGTTTTGGACATTAGGAATCTCAAAAGTTCACCTTGCTAACCAAAATGGTGAAATTGGGCTGCACACTAGTAACTTTTACAGGATGAAGGTCTTCCATTTGTGTAGCTCTTAGTTTTTGCAGTTGTTCTGTGGCTACAGCAGTCACTTCAAAGTGATAGGAGATCTCTCAGCAGTGCTTCCTGTGTGTGCCAAGAAATGTTCCATGTAGTCTCTACTGTTGACTCCACTAAAGAAATGTTCCATACAGTCTCTGCTGTTGACTTCTTATTTGAAAAATAACAAAGCAGCATAGAGGAAACAGTGACTTACTACCACTGAGTAATATTTTGTGGCCACTGTAGGCCGGTAAACATATGGCAATGTTACTACCCCATAGACCAGAGTGTGAGTTGAGACCAGGCTGGGAATTCACACATCAATGTCTCACAAAGACATTTTTGGAGTATGTTAAAAGTTCATCCATTAGATTTTGAAAGAAATTCATAGCTGTTAGTGAAAAGTATGATTTCCCCATTATTTGAAAACCAGGTGATATTTTATTTGCTGCATTGCCAAGCTAAGCTAAATTATTAAGTTACCTGAAACTGACAGATCACAACTAATGCTTTTTTACCATGGTTGTAATAAGTTCTGCTGTTCCACTGAGTAGGTGGAACCTTATGACTAGTACCTATCCTTTGCAGATGGGACAGAATCTGGACCACGCAGCTGATTACTTACTAGCATACCTTGGGTACCTGTGGGTACTTATGGGCATAGGGTACCTCAGATGAAAGTCTTGCTACAAGGGGGTGTTGTAACTAAATAAAGTAGGATGATAATTTCATACTACATACAGCTGCTGACAATAATTTTGTACAGGGAAAGATTGTGAACATTCTGCAACTTGGAAATGTAATGGACTTTTAGCAGGGAGTCACTTGCTGCACTGTAAATTCCTAACCTAGCTTGCACACAGTCTTCTGTATGGTTTTTTTATGTCCACATTTTTCCAAATACTTGTTCTTTTTCATCCTGGCCACTTTGTGTAGATATCTTTTTATGGATGTATTTTATCTATCAAGAGCATCCAGGCACTGATTACATCAAGAAGGCTGGAAACCCTAGAAATCCTGTGTGTGACAAATGAGTGCTTGAGTGATGGGTTTAGAACTGTCCAGCTTTAAGTATGTTTGTTGGCTGAAGAGAATTTACAAATGGAACATAATACATGAGCTGTCTGTGAGCTACACGCTGAGAATGTTGGTATTGATGTTGACATACATAATTAGGGATAAGAACTAATGAAAACAGGATGTTTAAATGATGTAACTTCAAGGAAACTCACAGGCTGACAATGTTTCAGACAATAGTAAGGACAGTTTGTGAATGGATGCACATGCCAGATGCATGATTAGTGTAAGTAGGTGAGCCAGCTAGAAAGAAAACTGTGGACACAGCATATATAATACACACACATTCTTTTGTAAAGGGAATTGTGGTTTAGGCTGCCAGGCTCATTGTGTGCTACTGTCTGACTACTTTTAGTATTTGTTACGTGTTTTGGGTAGAAAGAAATTGGAATCATTCTAGTAGTGGGTCAGGTCTGTGGCTTCAGTGCCTAAGTCCCTAGAAGGTGTGAAAAACATGTTGGGAAAAAGTGCTAACATATGCCAGATGCAGAAATGTTCTAGGGTACTGGGTGGCTATAAAACTCCTCACTGTCTTTTGTTGATTTGCCTTTTTTTTTCACGGCTGTCTGGGAATTCTGTGAAAGGTCGGGAGCAGTACTGCCACTGTGCTTGGGGACTTCAGATTCATGGAGCCTCCTATTCTGATAGAGATATGCTGTTCACAAATAGATTTCTCTGGGGTCTTTGGTTTCTTCACCACTGGCTCTTTGGTCTGCAGCAATTTCAAGGAGATATCAGAGGCATGAAAAAGGCTGAGTAAAGCCTTCTGTACAGTCTGTTTTGAGTAATGATTTGTGTCTGTTCATTAACTGCTGATTTCTCAAAGTGCTTTGGTCATCACTGCAGATGCTGTTTGTCAAGTAGGACATAGTAGATCTGTCCTGGATTAAAAATGTGTGGAAAAATTCACAACAGCAGAGGCTTATGTCCAGAAAAGAAACAGAGAAGTCCAGTGAACTTTATTCACTTTATGTAATTTCATATAAAGGGAGAAGCCATGGGGCATTCCCCTGGGATCTCTCAGATTGTTGGGGAACACAGCCCCCTTTTTATCCTGGGTTCCTGGCCACATCACCCTCTTCCTGTCCCTGTTGACTGAGGTACATGGAAAGTGCTGACTGCCTGAATTGCCTACTCTATGTCCCCCTCTACTATACACTCCCTTTAATTTTTTTTTTCTTTTAAAACAAAACACTAGGAGTGTCCACACAATGTCTGAGGTGCAGAACCCTTGCAAGTTTAATACGTTGGAGCTTTCTTTAATAATCAAAGAGGACAAAGTCTATACAGAGAGATTTTATTGATTGATTTATATCTAACTATTATGGGGAAAGATGACAAAATCTTTTCCTCCCTTCTGAAGCCACGTCTTCATCAGCAGGTGGTGCTATGCTCTCACTGCATCAGTGTCTCTCCTTCCTGGGGACTTCACTCCGAGAGTGTTAACTACAGGCGTGATGGCAACAACAATTATTCTGTCTGTACATCTTGTTAGCTGACTACAAACCATCCCCGGATACCATGTGCAAAGTTTTTTTGCTGAGTTTCTCCATGCTGTGCTTATACGGCAAAATAGATATTACTGCATTTTGTCACTGAAGAAATCCATGCAAATCAGATGTCTACTTAATGACTATTTGTATTCTGAGTAGTTAATATTCAAATTTACTGATCACAGATTACAGGATAATAGGAACTCCAGTGTACGGGGGTAAGTCTGTGTCCTCTTTAGGGACACTAGAAGTACTTTCCAGGGGCAAAAAACAGCTAAATCAACTACATTTAGAGAGGCAAGAAAAAAAATTATTATTTCTCAGGACCTGAGCAGATATTGTTTTGTTTCTGCCTCCTTCTTTGCTGTCACTGAAAATGTTAAACTTAGGATGAATTAAACTGTTGTGGCCTTGAAAAACTTTTCATGTCTTTCTCCTAATTTTTCTCTGAAAACTAACATAACATACAGAGTGTTTTCAAGTGGAGACCCATTGGTCTATTGTGATGAAATATCCAATTTATGGATAGTACGATTTAGTCAGAGAGGGTGGCATACCTGCAGGTACAACTTCAGAGAGACTTTGTGAAACTTAAGGATTGGACTAACAGAAAGCTCATTAACTTCAGTGCCCTGCACATCAGAACAGGCTGGTTGGTAATTTCTTCAGTGCAGCACTGAAACAAGCTCTCTGGAGAGGCTTTTTCATTCCTAGGACATTTGGGCTTGGCCAGGTGAGGCTGAAGCCGACCTCATCTGTGTTCCTGTTAATCATTTTGTGCAGAAGTCCTTTGTTAGTACTCCTTTAGCCGTGTTGCTTTGGCTTAGTGCCGGCTGCAGTAGATCTATGTCGCACATATTTAAATTAAGAATGTGCGCTACATAATGTGGAAAATTTATATGACATAAAAATTTCTAGGGACAGTAACCTAATGATACTGTCTTCTGTTCACCTTGGATACCCTAAGCCAGGTTCATCTGCTCTATGCCACATGGCTGTGCTGTGCCTCTCTCTGCTGCAGCTGAACAGAGGGAACCTACAGCTTCACTGTTGTGTGCTGGGGTAGGTAGGGTTTACTAAAGCTGATCTGGACATGGAACAAAGCTATGACTGCAGTTTTGCTGTCCTGGAAGAAAAGTAAGTTTTGTAGGAGAGCAAAAGAGAAGAACAAAAGAGTGCATGTGTTCCTTAGTGCTCCGGTTTTTCTCTTGAGATAAAGTCCCATAGCTCTGGCTTGAGGGCACTAAGATCACTAGCAAGAAAGGGTCAGTAAAAGGTAAAAGGATGAGGTGCTTTGTGGAATGCTTGTGTTGCTCTTTCTGTTCTGCAGGACTCTGTCCTGCATGACATCTTTGTCTCTAAACTGGGGAGATGGGGATTGGATGGGTGGATCACTCAAAGGGTTGCAGCCTATGGTTCAATGTCCAATTGGAAACCAGTGAAGTGTGGAATTCCTCAGGGGTTAGTATTGTGACTGTCCCTGTTTAAAACATTTGTTGGTAACATGGACAGTGGGATTGAGTGCAACGCTGCCAGCAACACCAAGCTACGTGGTGCAGTTGATGTATTTGGTGTCTTGCAGGGCAGGAATGCCACCCAGGGGAACCTTGTTAGTCTTGAGAGCTGGATACATGTAAAACTCATTAGGTTCCACAAGGTCAAATGCAAGGTCCTACATCTCATAATCCCAACCACAAATCAGGGGGAGGGATAGAGAATGGCTTGATCATAGATTTGAGTCAAAAGACTTGGGGGTGCTGCAGGGTGAGAGGCTGGACATGACCCAGCCATGGGCACTCCCAGCCCAGAGAGCCAAACGTGTCCTGGGCTGCATCCAGAGCAGTGTAGGCAGCAGGGCCAGGGAGGGGATTCTGCCCCTCTGCTCTGCTCTGCTCTGCTCAGACCCCACTTGGAGCCTCCAGCATAAAAAAAGGCATGGGCTTGTTGGAGTTAGTCCAAATGAGAGCCATGGAGATGATCACAAGGCAGGAACATCTCTCCTGTGAAGACAAACTGAGAGAGATTGAGTTGTTCAGCTTGGAAAAGAGAAGGCTCTTGGGAGACCTTAGAGCACCATCCAGTAGATAAAGGGGGCCTACACAAGAGATGGAGAGGGACTTTTTACAAGAGCATGTAGTGGTAGGACAAGAGGGAATAATGATAGGACAGAGACTAGGTTTAGATTGGACATTAGAAATAAATCCTTCACTATAAGGAAATGCTGAGACACTGGAACAGGTTGCCTGGACAAGTTGTGGATACCCCATACCTGGAAGTGTTCAAGGCGAGGTTGGATGGAGCTCTGGGAAACTTGGTCTAGTGTTAGGTGTCTCTGCCTATGGCAGGTTGGGTGGAAGGAGATGATCTTCGAGGCTCCTTCCAGCCCAAACCATTCTATGATTCCGTGAGTTGAGATCTTTAGGTCCAAAAGGTCTGATAACGTTGCTGACCAGTGATGTGTTCTAGTATACTGCCAAACTAGATCTGGTGCATTGCTCCCTGCTGGCAACTTTTAATGTTTTGTTTTTTTTTTTTCTTTATTTTCATACAGCATTATGATCCCCAAAAGCAGCACGCTGAATGCAATCTGTTACGAAAAAAGTAATCCAAGCCCCTTTTTTTTTTTCCATGTCAAGTAATGTCTTCTTGATACAGGATGGCATGGATGGGGGAATATGGAGGATGGAGATATAAATTATCCTCATTAGGCTCATTTAATTTTTAACATGAACTTTGATTACAAAAGAGTCATGCTTTATGGGGCAGTAAAGAAGCCAGTGCATACAAACTCTTTCACTGGTCCTTATAAAATGAAACAAGAACATGTGTTAGGATTACAGCATGTATGCAAACAAGACCCAAAGTACATACAAGGCAGATGCATTTTTTAGACAGGAAAATCAAAAATAGATGTATATCCTTTTTTTCCCCTGGATTTCATGAGAACTGCGAAAGGAATACCCTATGTTTTAGACAATAATATAGGTAACAGTTTATTAAAAAACCTCCAGAGAGGAAAACTTTGAGGATACTGTTTTATTTTTAATAACACTTGTCTTTCTCCTGGACAATAGAGTGTTACAGTGAGAGCTTGCAGATGCTTTCAATAAAAAACAATAGTAGAACACAGGTGAATGCATTACTCTATAAAGGGTGAGGATGAGGCCAGTTCTATCGGCCATGTAATTTTTATCTGTTCTGATTTAGCTGGTGAGTGTTCTGACTGGGTTAGTCTGGTTTTGGCTAGCCTGTTACATTCAGAGAGCATTGTTTCCTTTGCAAAGTGTTTGGAGACCTCCTAACATAAACACTATTAGTAATATTTACTTAGTATTATTTAACATTTTATTATCTTTGTGTTCTTAGCTTTGGAGAAAAAAATAATTTGAGCATAAATGTGTAAATCTTGTAATGAGTGTAACAAGCTGCTTGTTTTGAATTTTTTAAATGTGTTTATACAGCTGTAATCAGTCAATTTTAATTTAACTCTGTTGGATACATTATAGACATATTCTAAGTGACAGATTTGATTCTGAGAGGGGTCAGGATATTTAGCAGTGCAGATAATCTGAGTAGTTTTTATTTTCAATAGCGGGAATCATACAGAATCTCAAGATTGATTTAACTAGGCCTTTGTGGGATACAAAAAGGAAAGATTCACCTGTGTTTCCAACTCAGAAACACTGCAGGCAACGTATAGGTTATTTTCCTTCCAGCATCGCAAAAGTGCATTGTTTCTCTCTTCTGGTGTTTGTACACAGAATATTTCTGTGTACTCTGTCCTCCTTGAGCAATCCATTGTAGGAGCAGAATCAAGTATGCTCTTGGTCCAGATTGCTTTCTCTTTACAATGAAAGAACAAAGAGCATCTAAGAGAAATGCAATGGCAATTAAGCTAATACATACAGTGAAAAATTATTAATTACCTGCTTAGTCTTGTCACAGCTATCTCAGTCATTATACACAAACCTTTAGATGTGTGATGTAAGAAGCCTTCCTGCTTTGGTCTGAAACCACACTGAAAAGCCAGCTAGGCACATTCAAGCAAGGCGAGTGAATAGCCAGCTTTGTGTTTACTAAGGATAATCTGCTGTGCTGTGCTACTCAATCTGTAACTCTAAATGTCCTCGTCTTGTAGTTGGCAGTACACTAAGCCCCAAATGTTCTGATTGGTTTAGGGGCCTGCCAAAATGCTAACCAATCAGACAGTCATTGGAGCTGTCTTTAGAGAAGAGAACTGATGGATGCAGCAGGACAGGTCTTAACTCGAGAAGCAGGGTAAATTTTTGATCATCATCTTAGCTCAGCTTCTGAGGAATTATCAGTGATGGTGGATCAACCATCGTATTTTTCATGGACAGAATGGTGAATGTTTACCCATCTTTTGAGTCCTGTCTAAAACCTTGGGACATTTTTGTAGTCTTTGTTGGGTTTCAGGTAAATACAATTTACAGGGTCAGGGTATTCATAGGACTGAAATTAATTATACCCTCCTGGCTGTTATGTATTTCAAAAAACTTGTGGGTTTTTATAGTTTTAGTGGATATAAAGTAATCCTGTTTTAAATATTGGTGTTTAGTAAATTTGAAGAGAGGTAAACAAATTAATCATTAACAATGAAGTCAAACCTAAACTGTAGCCTCCAGGTTTCTTTGAGACCCTATTAGGTCTGACTCCCTTCATTTCACCTGAAATGTCTGGGTTTTTTTGTTGTTTTGTTTTGTTTTTAAATGTCTGTTCTCCTGCTTGGGACTTACTAAAAATTAAAGCATGGTGTGAGAAGTAGTATGTAATCTGAAACAGGACTCACAATGAATTTAGCAGAGGAATTGAGCTGTTCAGTGCCAGTATAGGAAATATTACAGGACAGAAAGGACTCTGAGATTAGTGTTACCTTTTAGAACCAGAAGTTATGAGATCATGTTATGATGCCATTTTGAATAGGATTGTGAATTATATTTGCTATAGTCATTCTAAGATTGTTGCTTTTTTGTTTGTTTGTTTTTAAGAATAAAATCAGAAATATCACATTGATACATTGATTATTCTAAAAATATGTGTTTTCACATGATAATCTTCTCTCTGGTATTTCATTAAACCAAACCCTGTATTTAATAAAATATACTTTAATTACAAGGAAAACTAGTGGTGACTGTCCAACCCCTATATTAGTACCTCTTTTTAGTAGCATTCTTATAATTCTTCATTTCTACTTTGCTGTGCTTAAAGTCTTCTGTGTCTTGTCTTTTTGGACGTCTTGGTGAAACACCATTTTTATGACATGGTGTCTGCTGCTTTTCCTTTATTTTATGTGCTCACCTACATGCCTTTTCATCCCCTCCTCTACCTCATACTTTTACTACTGCACTAGAAACCTGGCTTTTATGAGGGACCCAAAGAAGCTTTTCAGATGCCATATGGTTCTTTGAGAACTCCCACTCTAATTTCAAATATAGTTGAAAATATATTTCTGTTCCTTAGAGATTAAAAAAAAAAGCAAACAAAAAACCAACTAACCAACCAACCAACCAAAAAAAGAAAACAACCCCACAAAAAAAAACACAAAAACCCCCCCCAACAACCCAACAAACAAACAAAACAAAACAAAAAAACAAAACCAAAACCCCAAAACAACAAGAACAAAAAACCCCCCAAAACCCAAACCCCGAGAAGAATCCCACAGCCCAATTCCAAATTGGAGGAATTCAAGGATATTAGTTTTCAATATCTTCAGAATTTGTAGCTAACTGCTTGCTATGTTTTCAGATATGGTTACAGTTACCAGCAATTTCTGTACTAATGGTTTCTATTTCATTTTCATTAGTTGCTTGCTCTGTTTTTTGTAAATATTACCTACAATTATGTGCCATTTACTTCTGGAAGAATAAGTAAGTGCATATTTAAAATGCAGTCAAGTGAAATCTTAGTCTGAAATTGAATTTTTAAGTGTATCTCTTTAAACATGATAGCACTGGTGATTCAGTCACGTGATTTGCCATTAACTGTATCACAAACATTTCCTGTAGCTTAACTTGCTATTCCTGTCCCTTGCCCTCTTGAAATAAATTGACTTCCAACAACAGTTTTGACAATACTCTTGTCTACAAGTAATAAAACATCTGGAAATTAGGCTAGATGGATAAAACAGTTCCATGTAATAATATGTATCTGGCATTCATACAACCTTTGTATAATGCATGTTTTTTATGGCCCAGATGTGGTATTTATGTGTTATGAGGAACAGAGGCATGTTCAGTCATGCTTTTTATTGCATTTAAATGCAAGGTATATTTTAATAACTCTCGAAGGGAATTGTCTCCTATTGATTAGAAACTGTCAGTGTGTTAGACATAAACCTCAAAAAGCAAATGAATCTGTCAGAAAACTGTAGATGTAATTTAAGTTGACATTAAACTGTATACTTAGTGTGAGCTGGCTTAAAAAAAAAAAAAAAAAGAAAAATAAGAAAAAAAGAGACTAATAAATTTCTACTTATTCTTCCAGTGAAGGTGATATATGAAGCCTTTGATCTAAGACTTGTTTATTTCTTCTCTAGGACTGTGTTCTGTTAGATTAACAGGTCTATGAAATTGTTGTTCTTCAGCCTTTCACATTTTCTCATTAGGACAACAGCTTTGCATGAAAGCCAGCTGCAAAGTCTCCATTTTTACAGTCTTGCATGACATTTTGAAGGAAGATGAACTGAACTTCTAGCAAGTGGAAAAGAGATTCCGCTGAATCATGCCCATCTTGCTTTTGCCATAGTTAATTTCCAAACAACTCTGAAAAGCAGGTAACTGAGCTGTTCTCTCCTCTATACCTTTTCTTTTTCTAAGGTTTTTTACTGTTTTCACCCTGAAACATCACTGCTTTTCAAAAATGGTACTTGCAACTTTCTTTCTCTTACCATTGCCATTTCTGTTAAGCACGTTGAGCTTTGTTTACATAGCATTCTGCATTTGCTATAATCCTTTGTTCCATGTCTTTTTACTTGTATATTATCTGTACAGGAGCTGTCAATGTCAATCTCTTACAGTTTTCATTCTTTAGTTTGTTTGTTTGGTTTTATTTTTCCTTTTTACTCTCCAAAATCTCCTCAAACAAATGAATCCTCTACATGTGTATTTCCAGATATGTTACAGGTTTTTTAAAAGGAAGTGCATTAAGGCCAGGTGTCAGTACCAGAACCCCATTAGTGCATCCCTCCTTTCATTAACTTTTATTGAAAGGGAGCAAAAGTCTGCAGGGATGCTGGTTTGGCAGTTATGAAATATCTTTTGTTTTTTTTAAACTTTGTAAGAGCACTCTAGCTATTGCAATAATTTGCTTAATTATCTTCTGCAGTAGAGAAGACCAGAAATGTCAAAGTCATCCTTGAGTCTGACCTGATTTCTAAACCTTCTATCCTCCTTATACCTTGCTTGTGTGTCACTGACCTTTTCCAATCCCTACAGCACTGCCAGGCTTCTTCCTTGATTCAACTCTTGCTCTACTGAAATTCTTATTCATTCTTGAATCATTTCCTTTCTCAAGTTTTTCAGCTCTTTTTAAATGGTTCTTCTAAATCCCTATAATTTTAGGCTTCAGGAGACACAGAATTCTGTGCTTAGATTACTTTTTCATATATATTCTCCATCTATCCCTCCAGTCAGGCATCTTTGAATTCAGGTTCAACATTAAGCTCCTGCTTTTTAGAATTCTCACTGGATTTGTATCTCATTTTCCACTTTTGAGTCTGTGATGAACAGAGTGGGTATGCGTGCTTCATTCAGTAACAAGATTGATGAAGGCAAAAGAAAACCATGGTGTAGAGAAAAAGGCCTGACATTCAAGTTCAAGATCCAGTGTTGCTGTCAACCCTTTCATTACAGTAACAAATGGTGACATATGGATTTATTCATAGTCTATAGCCCCAACAGAGAGGGATAGCATGTCTCAGCCTTAATGTATAATTCAGATATGAGAGACATGAAGTGGTTTCATCAGGAAAAAATAATTCTAATCCAAAATATTAGAATATCCCCAAAGTCCAAATGGGAACAATTTGTTTGAAATTTGTCTATCCCTGTAGACACAACCTGCTTTGACTCAATCTTTATTGGCCACTGATATCACCCCAATATTCGAGACATACAGCAGGCACCACAGGAAACCAATGTGGTCAGAGACCATCTGACTGAGCTCAAACACCAGAAAGGAGAATATGAAAAGCAGAAGATGGAATATACTACCAAGAACAGAAACACCATATGGGTATGCAAGGATGAAATTAGCAATACCGAAATTTGGCTGGTATTGAAACACAGAGAGGATGTGAAGTAAAACAAGAGAGGCTTCTGCAGATATATTAGCAGCAAAAGGAAGACCAGGGAAATCACTGATCTGGTAGTGAATTAGGTAGGTGACCTACTAATGAAGGTCATGATTGATGCTGACGTACCTAATGCTTTACTTATTTCAGTCTTTACTAGCATAGTCTCCTGCTGAGCCTTCCAGGTTCTACCAGTTCAGTTCAATCTTTTTATTGGTGATCTGGATGCAGCAGATGAATGCACCATTATTATGTTGATGATACAAACTGGGAGGTGCTTTTGACTCTCTTGAGTGATGAGAGGTCTTGCAGAGGGATCTAAATAGAGCATTAGGCAATCATCAAGGGCATGAAATTCAAGAACAAATGCTGGGTTCTGTACCTGGGACAAGACAAGACTGGACACAGGTATAGATTGGAAAAGGAGTGGCAGGAGAGCAGCCCTGCAGAGAGGGATGTGGAGTGCTGGTCAGCAGTGAGTCAGCAGTAAGCCCTGCCAGCCTGGCAGGCAAACAGCATCCCAGGAGCATCAAACACTGCATTGCCAGTGCAAAAGGGATCATTATCACTGTATTCAGCATAGGTGCAGCCTCTTCTGGAGTGTTCAGTGCAGTTCTAGGCCCTGTGATTCAAAAATTATAAAGAAGGATGTGACAGTTCTCAAGTATGCCCCAAGGAGGGCAACAAAGCTGATGAGAGTTCTGGGAGATGTGTTCTGTGAGAAGACACAAAGGACTGTGGGCTTCTCTAGTTTGGAGAAAAGGAGGCTGAGGGGTGACCTCATTATTCTGTACAGCTTCCCGAGCATGGGGAGTGAGAGATGTCCATCTCTTCTCCCTGGGGCCCAGTGATGGAATGTGTGGGAATGCTACAAGGCTGTGCCAGGGCGGGTCAAACTGCACATTAGGAATCAATTTTTTAATGAGAGGGCAATCGAACACTGGAATCAGCTTCCTGGAGGGGTGGTCAATGCCCTGAGCTTGTCACTGCGTTTAGGACGCATTTGAACAGTGCCCTTAATAACATGCTTTCACTTCTGTTTGGCCTCAGTCAGGCAGCTGGACTGGATGATCATTGTAGTGATTCCCTTTCAACAGAACTAGGCTATTCTACTGTGTTCTGCTGTTTACTATTCTAATAGCTCAGAGGAGGGTCAAGTTCGAATATACTTAAATGTGCTGGAGATATACAAACCCATGGAACCTTGCAACTATGGAACAAGCTGAAACAAGTTCAACAAGTGTAAAGCCCTGCACTTGAGGCAGAAAACCCCCATGCACTGGTACAAGCTGGACACTGTCACAAGACCAGCTTTGGTGAACAGCAGGTTGAACCTGGTCAGCAGCGTGACCTCACAGCAGTGATGGTGAATGGTGTCCTGGGTGGTATAAGCAACACCACCAGTGGGTGATGGGAAGTTAATAGTCTCCATTCTTGAAGATTTTTCAAAATTTGTCTGGAGATTTTCAAATATTTGCAAAAATAACCCTTCTTTGGGTAAGAGGCCTTGAAGACCCTTTCCAACCAATAATTTATGATTTTTCCATGATAGAGAAAATAATCTGATATACTTTAGTCATCACAGAAATCTCAGCTCTCAGAATTAACTCCAATAAAGCACTTAATGGGCAAGAGCAAAGTAAATCTGATGGAATTTATGGGGTTTATATTTCAAGTGGCTTGTTTATAAGAAAGACTTTAGATTTGAAATATTTTAAACTTTCTGTATATTCATAAAGTGAATAATAGATCCTTTAATATATAATCAATATAATTATTGATATCCATGCCTCCCCAAGTCCCTTATCTTTACTGTGAATATTTAATTTATTATGATAACATTTTAAAAGTACAGTGTAGAGCGTGAAAGTATCAAAATATATCTAAACACTGATTCACAATCCAAAGCACTACCACAATATAACTAAAAGGCTTTCGTAAGCAGTATTGCTTAGACCTGTTGAAAAGAATTTTAAGATTTATTTGGAAATATTTTGGAAAAAAGAATTTTTAAGTGATAAAGAAAACCTTACAAAATATCGAGTTTCAAAAAAACCCCCCAAACAATACATTTAAATTGAACTGTGGATTTTAAGAGCTGCAGAATGGTTTTGATTGTTGTTAAACAAAGTAATATTTTTTTTGTATAGACCCCAGTAACAGATGTTGCCTTTTTTTTTGCAATCTGCAAGTAATCTCTTTTGTTTAATAAGCTTTAAGGCTTGTGTATTGTATTTGCAGTTTAATATGTCAGAAGTGCTCAGATCATGTTATTTAGCTCCTGCTTCTTTTGGTCCTTAGTATTTGTATGACCTGGATACTTTGTGTAAATGTTCCTTGTAGCACTGCTGTGAATAAGGACTGTATTAGACTGTACTAATCTAAAACGTCTTTTATTATTAATTTCAGGACTTTGTTTGGTCAGCTGAAGAGTACTTAAAAAGCCAACTTTGTTCAAGTCAACAGTGTAAATAGGGGGAATGTGCAGGCAAATGGCACAAGGTGCACGTGGTGGAGCTACCACGACTGATGCTGACAGGGCAAAATGGCTTTAAATCAGCTCCCTGGGTGGAGGAGTCTTGTGTTACTCTCATTTTGTGTTCCTTAAGCAGTGCATGTGTACTGCCATATTTCTGCTTTCCCTCCCCATGGGCTATTGAGTGTGAAAAGAAGCCTGGAGGTGGCTTTTTGCCTTGGCTGTAGCTGGAACTGGAAAAAAGGAAACAAAGAGAGGAAGACAGTTTAAGCCGTATCTGTCTGCTGCTTTCAGTTCTGCCAAGAGTTCCTATGCTAACATGCCAATATTTTAAGAAGATTGCCTAATATTGTTAGGCATATGTTTTGCTATATGTAGACTTACTGGTTTTTAAGAATAATCACACAAAAAGACACCTCAGTCAGAAATAAACACCCCTAGACAAAGAATCTGAAGTCATAATTACACATTTTTATAAAGCTCAAGTTGATTTTCTGATGACCAATGAGATTTTTATCTATATATTATCTTATGTTTCCTTGACTCTTTGTTTTTGTTCTGCAAAACTGTGTAACTTTGAATCTTCCAATGTCTATTTTACAGGCTTTGCTATTCAGAAAGAAATAGGAAAACATTTAGGTCCTGAAAGAGGGGAAAAATGTAAGGAAATAGGCTTGAAGATAGGAGTTTGATACTATATATACACGATAGTATAATGTTTTGGGGTTTTTCTACTCATAAGGCAGAATGGTTTGAAGTTTAGAATTGTGTCTTCCAAGAAAAGAAACACGTAGAGAATGTGGTGGTTTGCTGAAGGCACCCAATTCTGTAGCCAGCAAAGGCAAATGGTAACTTGTCTCTACTTCATGAAAGCATGATTGGATGCCTAATAAAATGACTGTGTAATATGGTATGATTGGCAGTTCCTGCTTAGGAAGCCAAAGAATAAAATAGCAGAGGTGTTGACATTCACTGGCAAATTCCCTCTGAGTTCACAGGAGCTGGGTTTTAGTCTTAAATAAATAATGTTGAAAAAATGCGCTTCAGAAACTTTTGGTTTATCTGTTGGTTCAGATCAGGGCAGAGTGGATAACTATGCCTGCAGGCATTAACAGGTCAGACCTATCTTTTCATGGTTGTGGGATTTACTGAAATAAGTGGATCAGATAGGACATGCGGTACCAAAACCTATCAGGGTGAAATCTCTGCAATCCTTCCAGAATCCATCCATTCCCAGGGTGTGACTGAGTATATTTTGGCTGTGCAATTGGCAGGCTTCTCTCTTTGCAGCTCTTTTTACCTCTATGGACAAATACTGCTTAGCTAGGAGGGCAGCTGAGAGAAATGTATGTTTTTAACAGTTAAGGCACGTGATCTCACTGTGCAAAGATGGAGCAAAACAGGAATTGTGCAAAGAGGAATATATGCAGAAAAGAAAGGAAAAATGCCATTGTAATGAGTTCCTTAGGAATGTGTTTATCTGTAAGTAAGTAATTGTACCATAAGTAATAAAAAATGGGGGAAAGGAATGTATTTAAAGAGGGAAGGGTGGAGATTGTTTTATATTTGTGAGCCTAGGTAATGTAAATGCATGTCTGTTTCACTAAGCATTATTGCTTAACTCTATAGTAATTAGGGAGGCATAACCACATCTCCAATCATCCGTCTACTATCTTCAACAAAGCCAGGATGTGCTTATTCCTTTTTCAGACGTCTGAGTTTGTTCATGATAATGGATTGGCTAAACAGCGAGTTTAACATCCTTTCTCATGCTATGGGCAGTCTCTTGCCTCGGCTGATGCCATATGGCTGCCTCCTAGTCAGGCAGGGAGGATGTTATCCTGCAGAGGTGCTGACTTGGGCAGGCCACCTCACCACAGGGAGAGTGGAGGGAGATGGCTGCAGAACTCAGCCCAGATTTTACAACTATCACAGTTTGACAAGTGGGGTCTAAATCTCTATACCTAGCAAGTACACAGTTGAAGATTATGTTAATTCCACAGGAGTAGATGCTGTAACTAACAGTGGAAGAATGAACTTCTAAAGAGATTTCCTCTTATAAGCCTTGTTGAAGCAATTAGTAATTTAAGTATCCTTTTCTTTTGGTTTCTTAAACAATGGGCTGGAGGTGTTGGTTTTTTTGGTTTGTTGTTGTTGTTGTTGTTTGTTTGTTTGTTTGTTTTTAAGCTTATTTCTCAGACAGGAATATATTGGGATAGATAGAAATACAAAAATGTTTAGACTATAGTAAAAGGAAAGATTTGACAAAGTGTCTAACGATTGCGCCTTGTTTAAATTTATTCTAAAAATCATGGACAAAATTTTATGCTTTGTAGTTGGATCGGCTGGGAGTCCTGTGTTTTAAAGGCATTTCCTTTTCTACAGTCTGTTTATTGAGGTGTGTTAGCATGAAAAAGCTAAACCACATCACATTACGTACTGAGTGTTCTAGAAGTTCACACATTAATGCTGTTTGGTGGGAAATGAGGTGAAGGAAGTCTAGAAAATTTAAAACTGTTTTGCTCTCAGGTGACACAAGTCTTTTGTAGAAGCACATCTTCACTACACTGCTCAGAGAAGCAACATAAAATAATTCTGTTTATTAATTTTATAGAAACTAAATGAAATCTGCTGTGTCTAGTATAGAGGAGAATTCTAAGTTGTTGGAGGGTTTTTTTGGTTGTGGTGGTTTTTTTTGTTTGTTTGTTTGTTTTGTTTTTTTTTTAAATCTATTTTTTTTTTTCTTTTGATCTGCCTATGATCTGGGGTGATCAATGGCATCTAATGAAACCATTTAAGATTTTTGTCAGGCATTCTCTAAGATTTTTCACCATTTAGTGGAATGGAGTCTCAAAGACCCCCAGCAAATGGAAAGCCTCTTCAAAAGAGCAAAAGAGAGCAAAAGAGAAATAGAGGATTTTTCTGAACTATCTTAGCCATAGGAGCTCAGGTGATATTCTAGCTAAATATTAGGATTCTGTTTGCATATGAATGCAGCTTTCATTTGCAATCTCCATTTGAGCAATGATAATGTAAAATTTGGTTGAGATAATTTTGATGTCAAATTTCCAAATCTGGTGAATTTTCATATAATTTGTCATCCAGATTTTTATTTTTTTTTTTTTTAACCTAAATAAGAAAATGTGACTACACATGTACAAACACAAGTTCTGGCTGGGCCTGTGCATGCAGTGTGTATGTGTGCACGTGTACCATAAATGCACTGGCATGTGACACAAGCTACTGAGCACTAGAGATATCTGCCTAGATATTTTGTTTACCTATTACTTTTGAACTGCTAAATCCATTTACATGTATTTTTACCTCTGCTGTGTATGAACCACTGTTTCAAGGTTGTCAGCCTCTACTCCCATCTGTTTATTGCGATACGAAAAAGCTTCCATGTATTTCTCTATCCAGAATACGTATGATATGTGCAGCTCATCACAATAAGCAATGAATTTCAGAGATGTCTAGAGAATGTATGAGCAGAATTCTTCTATTCTTTTAGCCACCACAAGGTAAAATTGCTTCCACAGCTTAATCTGCATTAGGCCTTGGAGGAAAATCTGAGATTCTTCCAATCAGTTATTTGGTAAGTCACTAGACTTTGTTATTCTTTTTGAGCAAAATTCTAAGTTCACATATAGATGAAAGCAGATTCTGAAAAGGAAATTGCTTGTTAACTGAAACCTTAAATAGTTTTCTTTAAGAAAGCACGAGTGATCAGTCAGCTATCTTCCAACTATGCACTTCAAGTTCTTTCTAATTTAATATATTACCTCTTTTACATCTTAACACACAAGACTTGTTACAGAAGACAGAAGCTGTCTTTTGTATTTCCAAACTACTGTCTTTTCCTTAAGCCAAAATGTACATATGTTGACGTGCCAAGTGGCTCTTCAGGTAGGAAAGTAAAAACATGTTCAGACATGTCCTGGAGACTGGGAAAAATGTGAGAAAAAGTTTAGCTCAAATAAAGCATCAACAGCTTCATTTTTACTACTTTCAGCTGCAATCAGATGTCTAATTAAATTCCATTAGCCTAAAATAAGGTAGAGCTTTGAAGACACAAATCAATAACCAGAGTAAATGCCAAACTGACTGTGTTAAGAGACTTTAGAAGCTTCACCCACACTGTACATTCTTCCAAATTTAAGCCCTCTGACTTAACTTGGCCATAACTAAATCATCCAAATTAACATTTAGAGAAGAGGAGTGATAGGCCTTTTTGGAATACAGTTCACCAAAGATATCTGGTTTCCTCATCCTGTTGAATGTGTAACTTGCAAGGCTTTGTCTATTATAATGTGGCATTTCGTCACTTAAAAGCTCACTCTTATTTTTAGGAAAAGGTTTTGCTGCAGATCAAAATTCATCATACTGCACCAACAGTGAATTAATCTCCTACAAAGGCTTGGTCATTAAAAAGATAAAATAATTAAAGCCACCACCATGAAGGATTTTCAACCTTTGCATAATATATGGGCTCTGTGGCAGAATCAAATTCATTGATTTCCTGTGTACATAAGAACAATAAAATGTCAAAGTACATAAACAAGTCTTAAGAAAAGCAAATGTGTCCTTTTAAGTCCTTCTCATTAAACAGACACAGCCTGATTAGGATACTGAGGCTACTTGAGCATTTAGTGCCTGAGAAACAACCCCTGCTGTAGGCAACATGTTCAGAAGTTTTATCTAAACTACAGAAATGCCAACTCCATAGGACACATTTCATTTTGTTAAAAAGTTTGGAATCAGGTTACTTAGTCCTCACAGCCATCAAACTTCACAGATTAAAACTAGGTGAGTGAGTCTGTTTTAACCTTCTCATGTTCTGCCAAGAGCCTTCTAAACGGTTCCTTTTTTAAGTGTTCTGAAGTATCTGTAAAAATGCTACTTAAGAACATCCAGAATTAATGTGGCCTCAAAACTACTAATAATGCTGTTCCAGATGTTTGTGGTGAATTGCTGAACAGGAAAATTAATAGTCATACTTACACAAACAAGCTTGCTTTAAGATACTTGTCCAGATCTGTCCTAAACCCACTAAAATCAGAGAACTCTGTACTCTCCTTCTCCCTAAAGCAGTGGTCTCCAACAAATCATGTTAAGCTTCCTAATTTCTTCTGTATTCTTATCATCAATTTTTTTAAAAAATTGGAAACAATATACATGTTACAGTTTTCTTTGCTTCTGTGGATCACTTCCCATAACCTCATGGCCTGAAAACTTCAATCTAGGTGTATGATAATGGAAAGCATGACTATAGGAGGTTTGTTTGCTCTCATTTTAGTTTGGTACAGTGGATGATAATAGCACTGAGGCATAGATTATTGACAAGTGAGCAACAATCTGGACTTACACCTAAGATCCTGATCTGCCTATACATATATCCATAGGGACAAATTAACTCAAAGTCTCCTGGATGCTGAAAAACAGAAGGAGCAAAAGAAGTTTTTCTCTCATGTTTACTCTTATTCACCCAAATAAATTTGATAAGCTCTCTCAGCTAAGTATAATACAGAGTGAAGACATTTCAGCCCCTATGCTTTGCTTTATTCTTCTGTGGCATCTGTCCGTGTATGGCTTATCTTCTTCAGCAGGCCTGAAGAAGTGAAAAGCTTGTTCCATTCTGACTTGAAGGCAAAATATCATCTAAAGAGTGGAACAGTGAAGTAAGTCCCCAGGGTGAAGTGTTTGGGGTTCTTTTTGTGCTTTGAGACATAGGTGTCTATGTTTGCAGACTTCACTAACTCAAAGTTGCAGCTCCAAAAGAGCATATATACTTCCATCTAAAATCCTTCTCCTTAAATATAGTCAGTGAAGTCCTTAAATAGTCCTTAATTGTTGAAAGTCCTGAAATACCTTGTATTTCAATGTGTAATGCTAGTCAGCAATGTAAAAATAGCAACTTAGAGGTGCATTACTGTCCTTAAAATGCCAAAGCAATTGTTTGAGTGAATACATCTTTGTCTTCCTGCTTTCAATGCTAAGGTAAAAGATGAAGAAAACAAAAATGTCTCCACCATTTAGGGGTCTCTCTAGATGGCATGCTGTACCTTCTTAAAGATTAAACATCTTTGAGAATAATACAATACATACCCCTATTCTCAAAGCCTCATCGGTGTTAGTCATTTCGGGGTGGGGAAAAGGAGAAATTGGCCCGTGGTCCCTGCAGAAGTGAAAGATGTGGGAAGCTCCTAAGTTTTTTATGCCAAGGTTGTTAGAGCATGGAGGCTTTTCAGTGCGGCGTGGTAAAAGCTGAAATAAGGAGCCAGCTTAGATGTCACCACTGGGGGCCACTGCTACTTAGCAAGAGAGAAGGAAACGAAGCTGTTGCATGGCCTGGAGTCTGCGCTACTGGAGATAGTTCCTGTAGAGAGGCAAGAACGGAGTCACTTAAGAGATGAGAATAGCCAGCAGAGATATGCACAGGGAACTGAAATCTCCCGGCAATGAACATACAACTTTTGCCAAATGTCATCACAAGGGGTGGCAGAAGTGGCAGCAACCACTCACCCTTTGCAGTGGTATTCCCAGTCCTATGCTGATCCACATATCTTGGGGAAGGGCTTGCATATCACTAATAATTGGGACCCCTTACTAATCAAACCTGCCCAAAAATGGGCCATCATCATCATCTTCTATGAACAGGAATCACTTTTCTTGTTAAGAAGGAAAACAGACAATATGGAATAAGTAAAAATGTTTTTATGGTAGACTTTGAGGAGTAATTGGAAAACAAGGCAAAAAGGAAAAGGATGAGATAAATTACGTACAAAAGAGAAGTGAGTGGCTTCTCCTTAGAGTCTTGAGACTTTTTATTTTTTTTCTCCACACTACTTGTCTTTGTAAGTACATATTGCTAGAGGTATTGATTCTGGACTAGATGCAATAGACTTTACAAGGGTTTCTCCTAAGAAGCAAGAAATTTCAAAAGGAAATCTTTCTCACTCCAGACATTCAAATTGATTACATTTCCACCCAAATTGATCCTTCTGAAAATCTTTTGTACAGAACATATTCATGGAACGGAAACCGAGGCCTGACATTTCCTGTCTCTTTCCTATAATATGATGGCATAACTCACGGACTTCAAATGGGCTAGTGTTCATATACTTTAAAAGTGACAAGGGACTCACACCTCACAACAATTAATCACATTTTTTGGAGAGGAGCAGTTATGTATCACATACAACAGTATTTGCCCCTGCAGGCTGCTGGTTTAGACAGCAGCAGGTATTTTCTCTTTTTGGTCTGAGCTGTCATGACATAAAGGAATGACATCTAAGAGCCAGCCTGACTCAGTGCAATCCTTTTGAAAACAAACACACAGATGAGAAAGACAGAACCAGGAAAAGAGGGATTTCTCACCTCCAGAACTGGTGGACAAACTGGTGTAATTGCTGCTAAGAAAAACTGAATGTTGGCATCCCCAAACACTTTTAGTATGTCTCTAGGACTAAACAAGCACTATAATGCATTGTGCTGTATCCACACAAATGTCTGTTTGCAGGCCAGCCTGGAGAAGCACATCAAAGACAAATGATAAGAAAAGCAGGTGCGGGTCACTGAGTGGTGTTCCAGGCCCCATCCCCCTGGGAGAGCCCTGGCACCGGTACTGCTATTGTACATTGTTAATGAAATCATTCTAATTAATTCATTCAAAGTGTAAATTGGGAAGGAAAGAAGATAAATTATACTAATACATTTAACCCCATGCTGTTTATTTAGCAGTTGAACAAAATAATGTGGTTATAAAGACTCTAACAAGGCAAAAGCCCAAGACACAGCTGTTTAATAGCACTAAAAATGAGATCTCAGACTGTGCTGCAGGCACATACTGCCTGTTTGCATTTAAAAGGCTTGCCAAGATAGCTGTACTGGCAAACCCTGCTAGTTTAGATGCAGCTGATACTAACCATACCAAACCAAACAAAATGCATATTTCCATCTCCTAAGTGAAATAATCTGCTCTGGTAAATGGATTATTTTACCAGTATGGCTCTGCCAGTGTTAGAACTCTTGCTGGCTCTACTAGGGTAATCTGGGAGATCTTTTAGCTACATAGTTATGCCTGCAAAACATTAAAGTGTCAATAAAGCCATATGATAAAGTTTGCTATACATTCAAGGTTCCAACAACTTGTCCCAATATAGAAGCCAAATCCATTTAAATAAAGAGCTTAAATAAAGAGCAAGGTGAAATAATTTAGTTAATATGGCAGTATTCGCTGCATAGCAAGCTAGCTGGATTTGAGTTAAATGAAGATTTTCCTACCCCAACACTTTCAGAGTAAAATGTGGCACTCAATTCTATTATTTCCATTAAAATGAAAATATTTAGAGGTTTATGTTGTCATACTCATTCTTTCAGACTTTTTATTAAAACAAACAAACAAAAACAAGCAAACTAAGAAACCATCCCTAAGAGAATATCAATTTCACATGACTCTAGAAGCTGAGGCTTTGAGAAAAGGCCCAATTATTTTATGATTTGTGATAAAATCATGATATTTAGTAACATTGCAAAGATCCTATCTATCCTGGCATACTAATACTAGGAGAAACATGTTTCAACTAGTTCAGCGGGCATGTTAAACTATGTCCTGGAATAGGCTAGGCCAGCTTTGTTTTCAGCAACATCAAAACACAGATTGGCCCATCTACAAAACTGGCTTAACCAGAATCGTGCTTAACTGTGATCTGACTTAGTTCTCAGACCAACATAAACCAGGCCAAAGATTTGCTTGGACCAAGTTAACTTCTTCAGTGTTTTTTCCTTGCTAGCAAAATAAGCATTCTCATTTTAGGTGTGCTGTAAGCTCTATTCAGACAAACCTATCAACTTCTCTACTTTCTAACTCCTGTGCAGAAAGGAGAAGAAACACTTTGGGTGTTTTGTCTCTTAAGCATAAATAAGAGCTCATTTGAGCACATCCAAAAGAACAACTGCTGTGGTTTGTAGGCATGGACTGTGGAGTTCCTTTTCTTCTCATTCTCTCTCTGCTCTTACCAGTATCACTGCTTTACACACACAGAAGGATCTGTCTGGCTGTGTGCTTGTTTCCCCAACAGATGACTTAAATCTTCATCCAATCATTCTGCCCTGATTAACTTCAACAGGTTCCTCATTTCATAGAAAAAAAGGAAGATCAGTACTTCATCTGGTCACTTGCTTACAGGATTATTGCCCCATTTTTTTTTTTTTTTCCCATGCAGGGTACTGCCCAAATCTGCATGCTGTGGGCATCCACGTAAATCCTGTATGTTGTTTTCTCTGTGGATCTCGTTTTTCACTGACCATTCCTTACAGCTATAGTTCAGATGTTACAAAGCAATAGATATTGAAGAAGAACATTATTCTGTCACGCCCATTTATCACTCATAGTGATAACTATGCCTGTTCAAAATTTGTCCTAACACTGTATGAAGCAATGTGTCTCCGTGTTTTTAGTTGCATAGAATGAGATAAACTGACTTTCTGACACCAGACTGTGGAAGATTCACCATAATGGACAGGATTTTGGTGGAATCTCTGCAGGTTTGGTTGGGGGCAAGTGTGGGAAAATAGGATCAAGGCATTTTATAGTTATGTTATGATGAAAGGAAAAAACTGCACTCGTAACATGGACAATGCACTGTGCAACAAAGGTTGAACATTGACAGTCAAATCAAAATCCTCTACAGGTACATGACTCAAGTGTACATTGGTGTCCATGAATACCCCTTGTGCAAGGTTGTTTACAATTTACAACAGCTTCTCACACCTAAACGGCCTTGAAACATTCTTTATTACATACAGATGTGCAACATTTTTAGGCCATGCAACCTGCAATACTTCATGTTGTAATAAAACAATATTGTAAAAAGAAATAATCTATGAAACAAATTACTCTTTCATCTGCTCCCTGTTCAGCTATGCTCTCCAGGCTTGCATATGCCCACAGGCTGTCTAGAATTACAGATGTGTCCTGCTGTACACTAAGTGTGTGCTAATCTGCAGACTCTGGAGTCCAGCAACACAAAAATAAAAAGCCCCCTCCTTGGGCTTAATTTTTTTTTTGTTTTATTTTTTTTTTTTTTTTTTTTTTTTTTTTTTTTTTTTTTTTTTTTTTTCCAAGAGGAGAAGTTTGGGTGACATTTCACTATGAAGAATGAGTAAATTCTCCAAACTATTATACTCAAAAAGAAGCTTCCGGCTGCTGGGAGTAATTAATTCTTATCTTCCTTAAAGCCTCTTTAGACTAATACCATTCCTTTAAGTGATACTAGCAAATAGTAAACTAACAATATGCGCAATTTAGTATGGTACCTTATGTTTTCCTTCCACAGAGCCACACAATACCACTATGTAAACACCGCTGTTATGTCTAGAAGATGTTTATTGTTGAAATCGGCCTTTTGCACAAACGCGTTTTTCACATACTCTGTTAACTGGGAAATAATTAAAGCCAGGCTTCCCTTTGTGCTGCGGCAGCACTCCACTGGGCAGCTGTGAAAGGGCGGCTCTGTGAAGCCTCCCGAGAGCGCACAACCCGCGGCAGCTCCGCGGCACCGCCCGGCCGCGGTACGAGCCGCGCACGGCGGCGGGCTCAGAGCCCGCGGTGCCCGCGCTCCTCCGCGCCGAGGAGGGACTTTCCCACCGCCTGCCTTGCTCGGTCTTGGCCACCCAACGGGACACGCCACGAGGAGCGGGAACCCCGCGGTCGGCGCGGCTCTCCGCATCCCGCGCAGCTGTTTCGGTGTCTGCGCGGCGGAGCGGGGCGCACCGCTCCTTCGCCCGGAGCGCGGTGCGGGAGCTCGCACGGCGAGCGGCCGGGAGCGGGGCAGGGTGGGCAAGGCAGGCAGGGCAGGGAGGAGAGGCCATCCTGCAGCCCCCGTCCAGGGCGACACGAGGCTCCCACTACACCTTCCCCGCCGCTGGCCGGGACAGCAACTGCGAGCGCGCTGCCCTCGTCCTGCCGTCCCTCCCCCGCCTGTCACTCACAGGCTTTGCATAAAGCCTCCCCCCGCCCTCCCCAGCCCATATACCCCTTCTCCGCTCCGCCGCTGGGGCAGAGCCGCGGCTGGCGTGCCAGCAGTAGCTGGAGCCGCCGGCTTTTTCCCTTTCTTCCGTCCCTCTTCCTTACCTCCCGCCCTCCTTCCGCGACCCGCCTCCCGCCTGCGGCACCAGCTCCGCCCGGCGCTGCTGCTCGCCCGCCGCGGCACCGCCGGACCGGCACAGCCCAGCTCCTCTCTCATGAGCGGCGCTGCGTCGCCCAGGGACCTCCGCGCTCGCCCGGGAGCCGCAGCTGTAAGTTGGTACCGCCGAGCCGCTGCAGCGCCCGGCACGGAGGGGAGGCGGGCGGGCAGCGCCGCGGCAGAGCTGCCGGCGCTGCTTCTCCGGCTGGAGCCGGGCTGCCTTGTTGGCTCTCCTCCGCCTTGTGAGGAACGCCGGGTGCTAGCGGGACGCCGGTGGGTAGTCGTTCGCGGTGGTTTGCTATCTCCTGGCTGCCCTTGGAAAGCGTCGGCTCCTGATGCGGAGGCTGCCAGCCTCCCCGGTGGGCTTCAGCTTCCTGACGGGGGCCCCAGGCGGTCCGGAGCATCCCTCAGCCGGGAGAGAGGCAGGACAGGGAGTGAGCCAGCGCCTCGCTGCTCCCTGAGCTGGCTGCGGCGCTGCTCTCTCTATGCGCCGGTACAGAAACTTTTGCACGTGGTTGTCGCACTATAAAGGAAACCAGAGGCATTTTAGCTTCTCCCACTAGCTTTTATATCAGTCTGGGAAGAAGCTCTGCAACTTTCTTCTCGGAGACGGGGTGGTTTAGGCGTTTTGGTGGGGCGAACTGAGGGGAATTTAGAGTTGCATTTCTTTGTTTGCGTGTGGCGAGCTGTAGTGCGTTCTAGCAGGAGCAGCGTGCTCTGCTTTCTGTCTCTGCAGGTCCTAGGCTGCCGCTGAGTTTGGAGACTTTGGGCAGTGTCACGGTTTTCCTCTGCCGCACCGATAGCATCGGTGCAGATTTAGCAATTGAAAGCGGTGTTAGTTACATCGATGGGATGATTGGTAGATTTTCTCTCTTTCAGCTGTTTCACTGATTCTAAAGAAAAAGGCAACCACCACTGTGTAATTACACAGTCGTATTAAAATGAGCGTGCATCAGGGATGTGTCAGTAATTTGAAAATATTTAATTTTTCATTTGATTTAGGCTGAGACCTGCATCCTATAGAACTGTTAAGTAGGACAAGGAGCCTGTTGTTTGGTCTTATAGTAGTGTTTACTGCTGGGCTTCTGTGACAAGTAGCCTGTTGAAGTGTAATTATAAATCAAAGTCTTGGTTCAACCTCTGTCCCTAGATAAAATCTATATCTGTAGTTTACCGACCACTTCTTATCTTTCACGTACAAATACTATTTCTAAGGGGAAAAAAAATGCCTGAAGGGAATTGGCTAATATTATTCAAGATGAACACTTGATCACTGACTGTAAATTACCTCTGCTGAAGTATTTGAGGCTTGCATAATTTCCAGCACCAAACAGAGAAATTGGAGCTGTCATTTTTGCATTTTAGCATTCTTACAAGATTCTGGATTGACCTAAATGCCAGAGACTCAGAAAGGCTATTTACAGGAACACTGCCTGTTAGTGGATGATGATACTTGCTTCTAAGGGTGTTTGTTCAGCTAGTCCATGTGCAGTCTCATCTCAGCATCACACTGGAGGAAAAAGATGTGTGTAGATGTGTATCTTTGTTCTGTTTGGGGAAATAGGTTAGCTTATCTTTAATGTGACTTGGCATATTTTGAATTCCTCTCAATAGATGACATTGCAATGATAAAAGGCAATCTTACAGGAACAGTTCACGACCAGCATACGTGAAATCCACTTCTCAACAGAGACTAAGTCTTCTTCTGTTACAGCAGGGTGAAATGCTGAGTGCCTTATTCAGTAGCTGTTTGAGAGGGGTTTAGATATATATATAGATATTTATTTTTTTTTCCCAGTGTTATTGGCTGTGGGTGGCTTTGGGTAACACACGGTGATCTGTTCCTCCCCTCTGCATGTGGTCTGTAGTTCACTAGCCTCCACTGTATGCATAACTGCAGGGTGGGTTTTTTAATGTTTGCCTCTATTTTGTTGTGGTTTTGGGCTCATTCTGAATGGTGCTGAGCAAGCATTGCTCTTGGGAGTACACAGCCTGGTGAAAGATCTAAATGCCTGCATCAGAAGCCTCGGATGTGAATTTTACCTGTCCTATTTCTGACCCCCGTGTGCGTGGTGAAAGGAAGTTTTCAGTATACTCTGAAATCCCCCAGTGTGTGGGGGCAAAGAAGAGAATCTGTGTTTTCATAGAGATCCTGGCATGCCTAGACTGTGATGTCTACACACACTTTCAGTTAGCTGGAGTGGAGGGTGTGGGGGCAGTGAGAGTATCCAGATACTGGTTATTCTGTTGTCCCTGATCAGTGGGGTGTTAGCTCCCACCCTGCTCCCTGGTGAGGAACCTTGAAAGAGTGGGTCCTCAGTGTCCGGAAAACCTACCTGTAAAGATCCAGTGAATATCGTGCCTTGCATCATAACAGTATTTAAAGCAGTGAAGTGCCTGGAAAAGTTAGAAAAATTTGACAGTAAAGCATTCAGCTTCCTATTTGTGTCTTCAAACTGTTTGTGTACTACTGTTTCAGGCCATGACCTTTTTGTAATCCTTCAGTTCAGGAGATTTCAAACCTGTAAATGGTCAGTATCTTATTTTTGGCTATAAGTTAAGTGGGTTATTTTAGTCTGAGATTAGTGCTCAAGATCCTCAAATGCCATCTGGGTATTTTTTTGCTGGACGATGCGACATCATTAAAGACCTTTTAATTTTCCTTGTAAAAGAGTTTGTGTTTTGAAGACATACTCGCTGCCTTAAGTTGTTCTGTGCTTAATGCATTTCATAGGTTGGTCTAGGGAGCACTGGTATGATCCTTTTCTAAGCTTTTACATGGTGGAGTGTGACAGATACTCTGTCTTGTATCTCTGATATGTAGGACTCCTCTCTGTTTTGGAGGACTTTGGATTGTGCACTGTATATTGGGCAGCGCTACCTGCTCTTTTCAATCCCAGTTAAGTTTCATCAGTCAACTTGTGCTTCATATTAAAGGAAATGGTCTATGGTAGTTTTACAGTAAGGTGTCTCCCTATTCCTTACTTTAAATTGGGTTTAATGGCTCTTTTTGCTGTAGCTGAAGAGAAAGGTGTATCACAAACTTGCTGTTGTTCAATATGGTGAATCAATTACGTTAGCACAGATGGTGGTGCTGGCTGTGCTGCAGTTAGACTGCAGGTGTTGCATGTTCCATATACACAGATTGCTTGTTCTGAAATGGAGTCTGCTGTCCAAATTAAGCATGTGGTTTTGATTTTGTCAATGTTTCTGGTCATGTGAATCTAGAAAAATACATGTATTAAAAAATGCCATTTTGGAGCCTTGTAAAGCTCTTGTATTACCTTGAAGCATGAAATGTGGGAATGAAATTCTATAGTTCTGTACTGCTTAAGGATGCTCAAGTATATGAAAATGTCTGTATGAGAGCAAAGTATACCCACATTAAAAATCTTCACAAGAGGCCCCAGGTCATGCTCTGACTTTAACACATTGCGTGCTCTCCAGGTAGATCTTTTGGCCAGTTCTTTATTTGAAGGTCCAGTAAAGGGTGCTCTGGACACACAAATAGCATAGTAATTAGGCAGGTTTGGTTCTCAGCTTTCTCTGAGTTTTCTCTGCAGTTTGAAGAGAGAGAAGTGCGGTTGTTACAGTACCAGTCTCAGCCACAGCTTGCACTGAGTTCTGTATGTTTCACCTCCTACTATTCACACTGTGGGTTTTTGGCCATTAGCTTCATATAGCTGGGAATATTCCTCCCTTACCCTATACTCCACACGTAGATATATATTTGTGTGTATGTATATATATACACACAATTTTGACTTGACTCTTAGTTAAATTTGGAAACTTGCTGGCGTAGTTATACGTAGACCTGCGTATCCTGACAGGTAACAGTAACATTCACCTCTGAACAGGATCTGAGTAGCGTTTTTGTTGTTAGGAATAGGGCAGGATAGGATAAGTTGTCTGTTTTATGCTTCCTCAAAACTTCAGAATGAACTAATGGCTTAAGTTCTGAGGACCTGACTCTCCAGATGTCTTCAGAGGCAGTGTCTCAGTGACTTCTGCTCACAGTCAAAACACGTTTTTCTGCTAACCCTGCCTTTGTATATGTGATATCACTATAGCAAGCAGACCCTGAATTCTGGGAAATAAAGGTGGAATCTGTAGAATTGACTAATAATATATTTTTTTTTTTACAGTTACACAAGTCTAAATGTATAGTCGATACCAGGGTTTTATTTTAAAGTTTGGGTTCTTTTTCGTTTTGTGCTGTTGCACATGGAATCACTATACCAAAGAGAAGCTTCCTAATGGGATTAGTAGGTTTTTGTTCCCTGTGCAGCTTTTGACATTCCTTAGGTATTCTGTCTGGTAGCTCTTCCTGCTATGATTCAGTACAGGAGAATGTTTCAAGCGTGTGCATGTGTATGTATGTAATGAATCAGCTGGTCTAGGTTGGGGAAGGGTGAGAAAATCAGTCCTGGTTCATTTTCTTTCTCCAACTTACTTGCTTACTGTATTGCTATGAAAGTTGGAGATCAGGTTCCCCAAGATAAACCTGCTCTTGGGCAACAAATTTAGACTATGTCATTTATGAATCTCACCTTACAAAAAAATAAACGCATGCCAAAGGTAGATGTAATTCTCTGTCCACTCAGCTGTAAATTAATCCTATAGTGAATAATAGGCATGCTTTTTGATATGTAAAACTAATAATGATTTTTGACTTTTATTTACGTTAAATTTTTACTTTGCTTGTAGGTGTGAAAGAAAATGTCGGTCAGCATGCATGAAAATCGCAAGTCTAGGGCCAGTACTGGCTCTATAAACATCTACCTGTTCCACAAGTCATCCTATGCTGATAGTGTCCTTACTCACCTAAACCTCCTGCGTCAGCAGCGTCTCTTTACAGACGTGCTTCTCCATGCTGGGAACAGGTCCTTCCCCTGCCACAGAGCAGTTCTAGCTGCTTGCAGCCGCTATTTCGAAGCCATGTTCAGCGGAGGACTGAAAGAGAGCCAGGACAGCGAAGTTAACTTTCACAATTCCATTCACCCAGAAGTCCTGGAGCTTCTTCTGGACTATGCATATTCCTCCAGGGTTATCATCAATGAGGAAAACGCAGAGTCACTGCTGGAGGCTGGTGACATGCTGGAGTTTCAGGACATTCGGGATGCTTGTGCAGAGTTTCTGGAGAAAAACCTTCATCCCACCAACTGTCTTGGTATGCTGCTGCTGTCGGATGCTCATCAGTGCACCAAGCTGTATGAGCTCTCTTGGAGGATGTGCCTTAGCAACTTCCAGAGTGTCAGTAAAAGTGAAGACTTCCTCCAGCTGCCGAAAGACATGGTAGTGCAACTCCTTTCCAGTGAAGAATTAGAAACTGAAGATGAAAGGCTGGTGTATGAATCAGCTATCAACTGGGTCAACTATGACCTGAGTAAGCGTCACTGTTACCTGCCAGAGCTGCTGCAGACAGTGAGACTGGCCCTCCTGCCAGCCATATACCTTATGGAGAATGTGGCCATGGAAGAACTTATCACCAAGCAAAGGAAAAGCAAGGAGATTGTAGAAGAATCAATACGATGCAAGTTGAAGATCTTACAGAATGACGGAGTGGTCACCAGCTTGTGTGCCAGACCCCGAAAAACTGGCCATTCGCTTTTTCTTTTGGGTGGCCAAACCTTTATGTGTGACAAGCTGTATTTGGTGGATCAGAAGGCAAAGGAGATCATTCCGAAGGCTGACATTCCAAGCCCACGGAAGGAGTTCAGTGCTTGTGCCATAGGCTGCAAAGTGTATATCACTGGGGGACGAGGATCGGAAAACGGGGTCTCCAAGGACGTGTGGGTGTACGACACCCTTCATGAGGAGTGGTCCAAGGCCGCTCCCATGCTGGTAGCGAGGTTTGGCCATGGCTCTGCCGAGCTTAAGCACTGCTTGTATGTAGTAGGGGGGCACACCGCAGCAACTGGCTGCCTTCCAGCTTCCCCTTCGGTATCCTTAAAGCAAGTGGAGCAGTATGACCCCGTGACCAACAAGTGGACCATGGTTGCCCCGCTGCGAGAGGGAGTAAGCAACGCGGCTGTAGTCAGTGCAAAGCTGAAGCTGTTTGCTTTTGGTGGCACCAGCGTTAGCCACGACAAGCTGCCCAAAGTCCAGTGCTACGATCAGTGTGAAAACAGATGGACGGTGCCTGCCACCTGCCCCCAGCCCTGGCGCTACACGGCTGCAGCTGTTCTGGGAAACCAGATTTTTATTATGGGTGGAGATACTGAATTCTCCGCTTGCTCTGCTTACAAATTCAACAGTGAGGCATACCAGTGGACTAAGGTGGGAGATGTGACAGCGAAGCGAATGAGCTGCCACGCAGTGGCGTCTGGAAACAAATTGTATGTGGTTGGAGGCTACTTTGGCATTCAGAGGTGCAAAACATTGGACTGCTACGATCCCACATTAGATGTATGGAACAGCATTACAACTGTGCCCTATTCATTAATTCCCACGGCATTTGTCAGCACATGGAAGCACCTCCCCTCCTAATTGTGTACGTGCTGGCAATTACAAGTTATCGGGTAAGAAGTAACACCTTTGAACTTTGCTGTAATAACGCTTTTCAAAAAACTTTTCAGCAGCAGCTCTGAGGAGGGGTGAGTATGTTTGATGCAATTTTACATCTGGATCACCTGAGACGTACATGTTCACGAGCTGTTGTAAGCCAGGTACCACGTCTGTGGCAGATCCTGGGAGTCGTTTACCGCATATCTTGCATCCAGTTTTACAAGCCTTTTCCTGCATGATTTAGATGTAAAGGACTGAGCAGAAGTAACATTTTCAACTTGTGGGGAAATGCAGATAATCTTTTAGAAACTGACCCTGGCTCTTAAGGTCTAAATGCATGCTAAATGTTCCAATGCCATTTTTCTGATGACTGAGACTGGGTCACTCTGCATCCAGTAACAGTACCCAAAAAAGAGACAGTAAATTCTGATCTGAAGCCTGATAGTGAATTCACTTGAATTTCCATGCAGCCAGCCTTTAGCTAAAGCTGCTGTCTTATGATATGTGTTTTACAGGCCGTTCAGGCCTAATCTTCAGTCTCAGCTAGACATGGTCCATGCATTGTGTCTGCATGGACTGAGGTCGCATTTTCACCATTGTTACACTTCAAAATACAGATTTTTCAAAGTACTTATGGTTGTATACGTTGAACTAGGTGTAGTGTCAGGAAGATGTGTAATTAATACTGCAGCCTGAAATAATTACTGGTCTATAGCACACACTGTTCCAAAACAATTTAATTACACATAATGGGCCAGGCTCTTAGCAGATGCAACTTCAGCATTGTATCTTCTCACAAGCAAGTCTGAATTTGGTCTTGCTTGGTTAGTTGTTGTGCATTTCTTATTTTTGGGAGGAGGGGAGAAGATTTTTGCTGTTGATCTATGTATTTCGCAACAAACCTGGGCAGATTCCCATTTGTGTTGTGTTGCTTTTACTCCCCACTTCCTCTTTGTGGCTTTAGAACAAAATCAGTTACTGCCAGCCAAATAAATATAGTGATGTCCTTGATCCTAAATAATAAATGCCCTGTGAATGGTAGTTTCTTTTTGGGGTTGATTGTACCCATGAAGGCAGGCAGGTTATAAGAAAAAGGCAAATGAATACAGTTGCAGTAATTAAACAAGCTATGCATGTGCCTCTGGGTCACCTAAAAGTTCAGACTGAGGAGGTTCTCCAGAATATAGGAAGAAGAACTTGTGTGTAAAGGTTCCTCTAAATTACTCTGTCTGGGGCAGATCATTGTTGAGGTTTATTGATGATTTTTGAAGCAGCAGACATTTGCCTGACTCTTGCATTAAATGCAAACCCCAAAGGTCTTTGAAGCAGTGTAGATAGTGCAGTTCCTCTGGTAGCTGCCTTTCAGTTGACTGGGAGTTTTGATTGAGTAAAGAATACAAGGTTGGGCCCATGCAAAGCAGCAGCTCAGCTTTGAAATCTAGTGTGAAATTGGGCAGTGTTATGCCATGATGCTCTTCTCTCAGGTGGTTGTTTGCCTTGAAAACACTAGCCCTGTGCCCTCTCCCTTCTCCCCTCTCCCTGCTTTTTTTTTCCAGAATTTTCTTTGGAAAGCACAGCAAACCCTAGAGACTTACAGTAATTGCCCCCGACAGCAAATGGAAGCCCTCATTTCTGTGTGCCAGCTTCTTCCCTAGCTGGGAATTACATCTCGATATCTTCAGTTAATTTGTATTTTTACTGACTTTATGTGATTCTCAGTGTTATCAGAACAGCAGTGTTGAATGCCTGGACTCAGGTCTGTGCCAAGAAAAATATTGACATATTCTTCTGAGTCTGACTTAATTGTTCTGGAGTTTACAGTGCACAAAGGAGTGTTTTATTTTGAAAAAGGGTTCTCTGAATATAACGGTTCAAAAAGCTTTCCTTTACTCTGCAGTATCTTGTGAAAAGCCAGGATTTTATCTTCACTAACACACCAGATAACTGGCTTAACTAGCACACCAGATAACTGAATGTAGCTGTAGACTGAAATCTCTCCAGTGCTGTGTGCTCATCCAGCAAGTAGGTTGTTTTTTTTCCTACTGACTCCTGCTGCTTTGTCAGTGGGTGGGAGAGCCAAAAAGGAAATTACTTGTGATTACTCTGTTTTCATGGTGCTGTGTGGCCCCAGTCTGACAGCTTTTAGGAAGACTTCAGTCTGCTTTGTCTTGTTCCTCAAACTTGGGAATTTTTAGTCGGGCTTTTTCCCCTCTGTTTTGGAATTGTTTATAGCTTTTTTTGAAGTTCATCCCATGACAAGAAACACTGTTTTGACTTCAGCGTTGATAGTCTGTTTTGTTGGGAATAATGTCATGCTATGCTGAAGAATGTGTAGAATAGACTAATCAACACTGAGTGGACCCTTTTTTTAGACATCATTTAAAAAAATAGCCCACACTTGCAGAAACACTGTGGACTGTTATGTAGGCTGGGTTGTTTCCTGTGAATGTTCTCTGTTGTTCTTAGACATCCTGAAAGAGATGTGGTGTGTTCAAAGGATCTCTGAGTGCACTAGAGATCATTTGCATTGTGAGGAAGTAGGATTTGCCTTCTAAAATTCTAGCAGTGTTCTCAGAAATTATTGTAATGAACTGATTATGGTTTGGGAGCTGGAATTTTGATACAGCTTCACAGTGAAAAAGTAAAGCACAATCTCAGCATCCAAAGGCTGAGTTTCTCATTGAATAATTGATTTTTTTTAAAGGACTCTGGGATGGATTTATTGGTGGATGATATATTGCTGTGTAAAAAGAAGTTAAGCAGAATTCTGCTTAAATGAAGAGTAGATATATTTTAGAGCAAGGGAATTCTATGGTCCTCTCTCTGTTGTGAGTAAATTCAGGTCAGAATTCTTTAAGGTGAACAGAGGTATTGGGGCAAGACACCTTCACCTTCCCTGCTACTTTGCTCCAACTGGGTTTGTTTTGGCTAAGGTGTAGAAAAAACTGCACTGAGTCTCCATATTGGATTTTTGTGAAAGACAAGTTACAAAAGGCTGTTGGCTTGGAACAAGTCCACAAACTTGAGATTTTGGGGGAACATAAAAATGTGGAAGCATGCAGGATACATGACAAGTCCATCACTTTGAAGTGTATAAAGCCACTTTGATTTAGGTTTCAAGTGACTGAATTTATACCCCCAAAAATTAGTCAGTGTTTCTGCAGTCAATAGGATGGTTTTCAGAGTATAAAATAATGAGGTCAGAATCTGATCCTAAATACTTTTGTTCTTGACTGGTTTATGTACTAGTAACTGGGTACTGCTCAAGAACCTTGAGGTTCTGGGTGGGCAGGGAAGCCCATCAACTGGGTTGTGTCCTAAGCCTAGTTTTTCTTTTACATCTAACATGATCTTCATGATATATTGTTGTAGCAAAACCTTTTAAGTCATTTCTCTCTCCTTTCCCTCCACCTCTTCCCATACTTTTAGTTTACTCCTTTATTTGGAGAAGAGAATTGGAACCTCAGATGTGGAGAAGTTTTAATGAAGAAAAATAATTCAGCATCTCTTGCATTTGAAGAAGAATCATCTGCACCTTGTAAATTATCCAACCTAGACATGAAAGAATGGGAGAAGAAGCCCCTGTCTTCAGTGCTTCAACACGTGGTTTAAATATGAATGGACAAACCTTCGATCTGGTCCTTGCTAATTGTGGATTAATCTGTCCTTCAAAGGTGGAAAAAAAAGAGACAGAACTTCTCTTAACTGTGCACAACACAGCACTTGATTTCCATGAACTCCACTGCTTTTATGTGAAATTTGAAATGGTTGTCACCTCTCTGTGGTGGTTTGAAGTGCCAGTGCCAGCTGGAGGGGAAGCAGGCCGGCTCTGAAACAGCAAGATGCTGCTGTGAATGAAGATACAGCGGCATTGCTGCTGAACTCTGCTGACTGGAGTGTGCTTGCCTGTGGGCAGTGCCTACAGCATCTGTTTCACCTTGTGTTGCATTGTCCTGTGTGCAGTAAGTGACCTTCTGCTTCCTAAGGACCAGTCCAGTGGTGAAATGTTTTTGCAACAGTGGGGAACACATTATATCCCGAAAATGCTTGTTGTTCCTGTTCCTCCCTGTATTTATAATTCAGCCTGTCCCTTTCCTATTATGTTACTTGTTGTAGATATAGTTATTTATTGTTCAGTGCTTGCATGCTGAAACAATGCCTGCAATTGTCTTCATGTTGCAAGGGCTTGTGTGAATTGTATGTTTTGCACATATTGTGATTGCTGACTTGTTCTGCTGCACAAAGAAAGAAAACTGTTGGGTAACACTTGGAGGTGGGAGGGAGGGGTCAGAAATTGAAGGATTACAGGACAGGATTTTAAATTACACGTGTACGAAAGGAAGAAGCCGTGGAGGTCACTTTCTCAGGCCACCAGCTCCTTGGGTTGCATGTGGTGTGTCTTGTAGATGGTGTCCTTGCAACATTTCATTTGTTGGTCATGCCTTTCAATTTCTAACCTGGAAATAGCCAAAGTCTCTTGCAACACGTGCTTTGTGCCGCTTCCTGATCGCAACGCAAATACTGTGGAAGAGCTTCTGGATACCAAGCCCAGATGAAGTCATTGTCCAAACTTATTTATTTATTTATTGGGTTGGAGGAGGGTTACCGGCAGCATAGCCACATTGTCCTGAAGGAGTGGAGAATGGAGATTCAAGAATAAAAACAAAAAGAACCTCAACATAGGTTAATGATGAAGTCTTAAGGAGGAAAAAAAAAAAAGAAGAAAGAGCAGCAATTTTGCACTGACTGGATTGCCTCATCCATCTGGATTTCAGATCATCTGAGTGGCCAGATGTCAAAGACCCAAGTGCTCTAGAAAAATTCTTATGGGGATAGAAAATGATTTTCAAACCTTTTGTCTTTAAAAAAAAAAAAAAAAGCCCTCAAACTCTGCTGCTTTTTGTTTTTGTTATCCAGGTGTGTCTTTAATCGCTTGGTTGCTCAGAAGCCTCAGATAATCCTGAGAAACCAAACTTTGATTTTTAAGTAAAATTGTTTCTTAATATACTGGTCTTTGGACAGAGATGAAGCTACTCTTTTTCTTAGGAGTTTCAGAAGCTTGTGTTTCACAGGTACTCTCTTTGCCAGATCCTGTCATGAAGCTTGTATTTTGTATTGTGTTTTTTCTTAAATGTTTCTGGAGCCTAATTTAACTGGCACATTCTGTAACTTGGTTAGTGTATGCTGTGTTATAAGTAAACGGCTGCATGTGTGCATGCAAAACAAAAATAGTCACATTGGTGATGCTTGCATTTCTCTGTGTGACAGTGATGTAGCTGTATTTGTGAAAGCTTTGTCATCTGAAAGTGTTTACGTTGGTCACTGGAAGTTTCTCTGCGCTGCCTTACATTTGATTTGCTGTTTGGAGTAGACTCTACATTTCAGAAATAAAGTGTTTGGAGTTCTGTGAATACTGGGAGAACACTGATTAATCAGCAGTCACTTGCAGTTTTTAAAAGGGTGAGTCCCAGCTAGATGTGATAAAATTATAGCTCCACTGATGAAACTGATTCCTTGAGGTGGTAGATTAAAAAGTATTTAAACCCACAGCCTCTCTCCCCCTGTGTCCCCTTAGATGACCTTTAGCAATAGGAGCACAGATTAGGATAGTCTCCTTTCTATATCCCTGTACCTGCACGGGTTGCCGTGTTGAAGCAGACAGCCTTGAATTTCTGTTGCCTTTCATCTTGTGGATCACTCAGGAGTGTGAAGGGAGCCATAAAATCAGACTTCCTGTGTTTTGCATGTCCTCTCCCCAGGCACTAGCAATTACATAAGGTACAAGGAAGTAAAGAACTGGGTCCCCAGGGGCCCCCTTGTTTGAATAAGGACATGCAGCTTTGAGATCTGTGTTCTCTGTCAAGCTGATCAGAGTCCAGGGGTGAAGCTGCCTTGCATCTGACTGTTTAGCTTATGAAATCTGTTTTGTAGCACTATGCAGCTTCCAAAAGTGGGATGAATTTTCTGCAGCTGTTTCCAAACTTATGGTCTGCTTTCAAGTCCTCAATTAATTCCTGTGTGTAGGCTGAAGGAAACTGAAGTCAGGGTGGGCCTCTGGCTCAGCAGGGAATACACTAGGCTCTTGCTCTATGAATTGTTGTGGGAATCCTGGCAAGCTACTTGACCATTTCAATCCTGCAAAACACCCCAGGCTTAGAAGCAAATGCAGTTCACACCAGAGTGCACACAAAAACCCTGGCATAAGATGGGAAGGTTCCTCTTATTTTGCAGGCTGGTTACTGTAGAAACACGTAACAAATTACAGCCTTCCTCTTCTGGTATAATTGTGCAGCCCCTTTTCGATGTGTCTGACACCTGTCTGCATAAGAGTGATTAGAACAGAATAATATTCCCATTCCTGGCCATTGGAGATATGGTTCATGTGCTAAAAGAAAACTGCAAGTAGTAGAAGTAAAATTGTCTATGTTGTTTGCTACTATGTCTTAAGATTTTGTAAAACTCACTTTTTTTCACAATGTGAAACTGAAGGTCAATAAATTATTAGATATTTCCTCTCCGTGGAAGGTTTATTTGAAGTGTTGTCTCTTCCTCCCCTCTTTCCTCACTCTTAAATGCTTTGAATCCTTTATAATGCCCTTTTTTATGTCCTCTTAAGCACATCAGCAGCATGCAATTAAATGCTTTGGTTTAAGCTTCTGCTTCAGCTGCGCTTTCCTTCCCTTTGTTCTCTTCTGCTGCTCTTACTACGATCTCTATCTCAAAGTTCAGCAGTTAAAACTCAGAAAGCCTCAAAACATTTAAGAACAGGAAATGCAAGTTTGCTGGTACTTGCAGTACAGTTTAGTTAGTGCCTGATACCATTTGGAAGTGGAATTAGGCATCTTGAATCCTTTCTAATTATTCTCGAGTCAGAAGGTGCTGGCTGTGTGTGAAACATTCCAATTGTTCTATGTACAGTCAAACTCTTTGAACTTTTCATCCTGCCCATACTTATATAGGTAATATATACATACATGTGTAACATACACAATATATCCATTCAGTGTATACATGGTGGTGGTGTTTTTCCTAGTTTTGGGTGGGGGTGGTTTTTTTGTTTGTTTTTTTGTTTGAATACCATTTTAATACTATTGATTTTTCTACATTGGCTTAGCACCTGTGTGGCCTGGAAGTATTGCTGAATGCTGTCCCGATATAAAATAGCAAGTTTTTAGATGTCTTCTGAACTACCTTTATTGAACTCCTGCGGCTGCCCTGTGAAAAGCCACAGGTTTCTTCATTGTGTTTCTTTGCTCAGAAGAGTTGGGGCCATAGTATTCAATGACTTTCTGGCCTTGGTTAACCTGTGTTTGAGATATTTGCCATCAATTTTGGCCAGGGGAGTGGGATGCTTAGAGAACCTTTAAATATGAAGAATACCAGAAGAAATCAGCCTTTCCACAGAGCAAGGTAAGGTTAAATTAGTTTCAGTGCTCCTTGCAAGCTCATTGCTGGACAGTAGCCTGGGTTGGTTTCCTTTGTTTGGATTTCACCAGGACCTGGGATGCTTACAGCAACACTGGGTGTGAACAAACTGCTGTAGAGTGATTCAGCTGGTGTCATTTTGGGGCACTGGGTTACTAATTCTATCCGGTCATGGATTCATACTCCTTTGCTTGAAAGTTTTCTCCTACTGGAGGTTCTGATATTTATGGTGAGAGTGCAAATAAATAATTACATTTAGGTTTCAAACAACTGATGATCTGTACAAGACATCTGCAAGGCATTTGCTTTATTCATATTAAGTATGGAAACTAAATGCTTTGAACAATTAGAAAAAAATCAGCTCATTAGCATTGACTATAGCTTCATCAAGCATCCTGGGGTGATCAGTCCTGACCTGTGAAAGTCTCAAAGGCCCTGCTTATGCTAGTAAATTGAATATGTCTGGCATGGAGGCCATCTGGCAGGAAGCAGCCTTGAGCACTTTGAGCAGCCCCTGGCAAGACAGGGTTGGCTGCATGCAAGCTGCTTGGAGTGGCTGCTGGAGTGCTCTGGCTCTTGAAACCTACCCAGGAACACTCCAGAGGAGTGCAAGTTTTCATGGGCCAAAACCACGCTGGGGCTTCTCGAGTGATTGAGCAGAACTGACAGTCTGTGCCTGTGAACACTCCCGAATACAGTTTGATACATGCCACTGTCCCAGCCAGCACGTACGAGTACCATCACCTCCAGGTCCTTGATAGCTGGGCAGACTGATAACCAGTTGTATGACCAGGCATCAGTGACCTAAATGCTGGTGAAGGTGGAGGGAGGAGGGAATGCTGGCTCTGAGTGACACGGACCTTGGTAAGGGGGAAGAGTGGGTCCTGAAGAGGTGGAATCACGCAGCTTCTTCAGGTGCAAGGACATGAAGATGTGGAAGTGCAGAGAAAAGAAGGTAGGGGTGTCCACAGTGTCGGTGAGAAATATTTGGTGTGCCCAAAGCCTTCCTGGTGGCAGTGCTCTGTGGGCTTTGCAGCAGGTGCATGGTCTCTCCTGGTTTCAGAAAAAGAAAATGGAGCAGGAGCAGAGCTCTATCAGAAACACAGCACGGGCGTGCACATGGGAACACGTGTGCCCATAACCCTAGCTGGCAAATACTGAATCAGACAAGTCACTTTAATTATAAAGCATCATTAGTCCCCAGTTTTACCCAGCATAGCCTCATTTTTGGGCCTTACACCTCTTACACTCACATAATTTCCTCCCCTCCACAGTGTGAAAGGCTGTGATCTGAAATAGTCCGTCTTCTGGGTGTGTGTATGCATGTAAGCCACACAGAAACATAAATACCATAGAAAAGTCATATGTTTATTCAAATTTTTGTGTTTATGTGTGACATGAAGCCAAGTACAAACTCACCCAGTAGTAGCATACGTACATACACAATGTACACAAAGACCATCTGTCTTCTGTGTGTCTTTAAAAACGGCCTGTGAATTTTAAAGTTTCACTATTTATTAGAAACTGTATATTTAAATACGAGAATTACCCTTAAAACAAAACATAGTACATAAGGCATGACTGTGAATTAAACTAAGTGGCTAAATAAATTACAAATCTCTTTCATAATCGTGTTTAGTCCATGCTTCTGGCCTGACAATGCTCTGACACTCTCAGGAAACCAAACGAGACATTTTGTCCCTTTTTTGTGTGTGTGTGTGTCTAGTTACCCTAGAAACCATAATCTGTATCTCTGAAGCAATGGGAAGCTATGAAGGAGGCAAAGCCACAGGAGTTTCTTCCAAGACCCCTCCTAATCCTTCTCTTATGTTATCAGACATTCAGTAAATTACTTAGTGCTTGGTAGTAGATGGATTTCATTAGATATTTTATAATCTCTCTAGAATTTGTGGGTCAGAATCCATGCTCTGATTCCAAGGTAAACTTTGTGGCTGTGTTACTTAATTGCAAATTACATATTTGTAAAATCACAAATACAAACGAAGATTTTACAAACCTGGAGCTCTTTCCAGGAGATTTTAACATACCTCGACACATTTCATCCCAACAAGAGGTTCATTAAGGAGCAGAAACACTCAGTCCCAGCCTCAGGCTGAGAAGCTGGAGCACAGGGGATTTGTTGGAGGGTGCAACAGAAGTAGTAGCAGAGCCTCCTCAGTTCTCCCAGCACCTTCTGGAGGCACCGGGTGCTCGGCACCAGTCAACAAGATGTCAGTCTGCTTTGTGAGACTGGCTGTGAAAACTTGTCATCTCATTCATTTTGTTGATTGGCTTGAGACTATTTACAGGGATATTGTCCTCCGAGACTAGCAGAATTAGGTCTAAAATAGGAAGGACTTGCTGTCAGATAAACGCACGCAACCAGGCTTTTTTACATAGCAGTGAGGAACAGTAATTCTTTCGGCAGATGGTTACTCTTTACCTAAGGAGTGGTTGTAGATAGCAGACAAGTTTAGGGATTTGCTGGTAGCAGAGTATTTACACAGACTTAAAATGTTATCCTGCTCCTTGGCATCCCTCCCAGTATGGAGGGGTACTGAGCAAAAGAAAGATGCTGATTGGACCTTTTGTCTTAGAGGCTTTCTTCTCCATTCCAAGAATAGAAACATCTTGTCTTAAAACACTCGGAAAGAGTGTTTTAAAGCCTGGGGCTCCTATAAAGGGACTCAATCAGTGTGGGCTTCCTCCTGGCGTGAATGGCTGGCTGGAGCGTCTTGGTTCAAGGTTTGGGAAGCTGTGTGAGAGGAGACTGCTGGTTAGTGGAAGTGTCAGGATGGTGGTCCAGCTTTCATTTTCATGTGAGTGTGTCCTTTACTTTCCCTCACCCCGTCTTTGCTCTTTGTGTCCATGTCTGTGTAGATTCCTCACAGAGCTGCTGCCCCAGCCCTTATGGTTAGACATGGAGCAGTGAATGTCGCAGAAGTGGGAGGAAGGGAGGTAAAAAAAACCTTTGAAGCCATATGCTTACATATTACCGCTGAGTATGGTCCAGGAGCTGCATTCCATGGCCTGGTAATCCTGTGGAATATCTGCCTTTGTCCTGCTCTACCTGCACGTCTCAGAGCCACAGCTTGTAGCTATTAGCTGTTTGCAGCCCTGTGTTTCTGGTTAACTTGTCAAACACCCTGCAAGTAGTCGTGTCATAAGGTGACACCTGATGTCACGTGTTAGCCAGGGCTTTGTAGCCTATAAAGGGTTAGTCATCAGTGCTGATGTATGTCCTCTCTATATCCTCCTCTGGCTGAAGCATGCCTTTCATGTTTGATCCTGCAAATGGGGTTCTGGAACAGCTGGGTGGATGCAGATGCTCTCACAAGGGACTGCCTCATCTTGCTCGAGAGGCTCTGAACACTTTCCTGGTTACTGGGTGTATTTCATGTTGTGATTTATTGGCTACTTTGCATTTTCAGCAGAACACTTGGAGTTGGTGCAAGCAATTCCCTCTCCCCACCACCTGCACTGGTGAAAATACTTCGTGTTTGGTTGCAGAGCAGTGAAGTCTGCCGGTGTTTTTTTCCAGATTTTTTGGCCAGTCTTCTTGTGATGGGTGTTTGGTTTACTTGATTTTTCTAAATGAAATCGGAACTTTTTTTTTTTCACCCCTTCTTTTTTTTTTTTTTTTTTCCCAAGTGTGACTTGACAGTGGCTGGGAGTCTCTCCTGTGTGTGTCCTGGCCACAGCATTGCAGTGTGCTGGGTACCAGGGAATGAAGGGACATCTGCTTGGCTTAAAAGCAGCTTCTTGAGGGAGATGCTTTGGTTCTGCCCAGGGATGCAGGTGTTGGTAATAAAAGCGTTGAGAGTAGCACCTTTGAGAAGCACTTATGAGAAACATAGGAACTTTCTTCCACTTGGAGCAGAACTAAGAGCCTCCAAGATGCTAGAGGAAGTTTCCTAGGAACACAGAAAAGATTTTGTGGGGTTTCTTCAGTGCTCACAGTTGCTGGACTTGGGCAAGACTGGAGGGGGAAGAAAAAGAATTTTTCTGTCATGTGCTTTTCCTCTGAGAAAACATGACATTTGTGGTCAAGCAACTCTACTTTGTTAACCTCACATAGTACATTTGGGTTCGTATTGAAGGTTATTTTATCTGACAAATATCTACAGTAGAATAAATAGATATCTGCAGTAAAATATGAACTTCTTGATCAAAAGCCCGTGGACGCCTATGGTCCATCTTGCTGCTGTGAAAGGGTAGAGCACACTCACCTCAAGCTTCATGCAGGGTCGTGCTGAGCTGCTGCTTGGTGTTTGTTAACTGAGACCACAGGCAGTAAAAGGGAAAAATGACCAGAGCTGTTTGCAGCCCCAGAAACTGGGGATGTGGACCTGGATCCTGGCTCTGCTCTGAGGCTCAGCTTCAGGTAACTGCAGGTGCAGCTGCCAGGGAGCTAAGGCACATTTTCTCACTCTTTGCGGCTATTTTAGTCCTTAGAAGTACAAGTGATTTCTTTCTCCTGCTTTAGTTTGTTTCAAAGTTGCAAATAGTATTTGTGGTAAAAAAACTCCTCCAGACCAAAAACTGTGGTGTATAAATTCAGAGACAAACTAGCTGGCTGTTTAGACAATTATGCAATCAAACCCCATAATAAGAAGATTTAAATAAAGAGGTAAATCAGTAATTTTTAACTTTGTTAGAAAGGCAAATAATGGATTAATTTTGATCTCTAAAATAGGCAAAGCCTTTTTTCCCCTCTATGTCTGTTAAGCTAATCTGGTTAAAAGCTGGCCTGTAAAATGCCTTAGCTTTCCCCCTGTCTTCTCAAATACAGCCTTTACCCTGAAAGCATGTCTGTGTGTGCTTAACTTCACACAGCCAGAGTATTCCTTTTGAGATCAGTGGATTAATTCAGAGACCACAATGTTAGCATGCATCATTTGCAGGATTTAGGCACATGCTAAAAGGAAACAAATTTATGAAGTGTAGAGAAAGAGCCAAGAGCTGTAATTTTTTACTGAGGCCGTCAAAAACATTGGTCCATGGACAAACAGATTTTACTTTCACTTATGGGTGCTTGAACAACACAATAGGCAGAAATCAAATACAATGACTTGAAAAATCCTATCTAAACAGTACAATTTTAATAGAATTGTATCTAGCATCCTTTTCTCATTACACTATATTAGTTTTTTTTAATATACTTTATTAGTTTCATTAAATCCAGAAACATAAGTGTTCACTGAATATTCTGTCTAGACAGTGGTGTGTGCATTAAAAAAAAAAACTCATCAGTTTTCCAAGAACTGTGCTGGAAGAGAGGGAGATATTCCTTTTTTCTTCTCAGAATAAGGAGGAAGAGATTAACTACTTAGTGATCTTGACAGCCCAGTCCGAGAATTCACAATATTTGTGAAGAACTAGATGCAAAAATCTCAAATTTCTTTCCTTCTGTTCTTACGGTGATGGGAACGAGCGTTCCACCCATTTTCTGCTGCTGTTGGACACCAGCAGCACCTCTGAGGGAGATGTGCTCAGTGAAAGTGCTGTTAGATGTTGGAGTCCAGGGCATTCCTTTGGCTGCCCTGAAGGGTCAGAGACCTGGACAGGGGGGTCTGGGACCCTGGCACAGAGCCCAGAGGGACATTGGCTTTGATCCCAGTCCTTGGGAAAGGCTTCCTACATTGCAAGATGAATTACAGGCCACAAGAGTGTGAAAGATAGTAGTTTAGCTTATCACAGGGTGAAAAAACAGTAAATTTAGATTTATAGCATTGAAGTGAATGGGGGCAAGATGGAGGATTTGGGGCGTTGTCTCCTGCTTTTTCTTTCTTCTTCCCTCACTCTGTTTTCTGCAGTGACGGTGGCACAAAGTAGTTTAAGGAGATTGGGTCAAAGCAGAGGTGACCTCTTTAGTGTAAGTGATAGGTATTGGCAATTAATGATAAATTAAATACGTAGCAATTAGTATAAAAGATAATGACAGCCCAGTTCAGGGGGAGTTGTCAGATGTCCAGGCAGCTGCAAACATCTTTGTTTGGGCACTGAGAAAATTGTAAGATAAGAAAAATAAATGAAGCGTGCAACCTTGAAAAATCAGAACTTGGAGGCTCCGTCTCTTTCATCTGTTTGGCACCGAGCTTTGCAGAGGGCAAAAAGACTCTAAAACCACCTGAATGTCGGGGAGAGCCCCCGACAGTTAGCACTGAGCATATCTTGGAATCAGATGCTTGGGCTACAGTCAGGCTGGGGCAGGCAACTGTTACCCTAGCTCGGCATCCTGCGTGGATTAATCACCCGATAAAACACATCAGAGCAGTTGTGAGAAAGCCTGCAGCAGGAACCTGTGACACAGCTCACCTTCCCAAGGAGTTTCTCTTTGCTTTCCTGCGTCTGAGTTCTCTTGAAGTCATTGAGATGTGTCCTGCCTCTCCCAGAGCACTCTGTAACCAGTGTCAGAGTTATGACATCTGCCAGCGCCCACGGCTCAGGGAAATGCTCTTTCTCCACCTCATTCTTCATCTGATCCCTCAGTAAGGGACAGAAGACCTTGAACTGGAAAACGGTGCACATAACAGTTCTGTAGTTTTATTGGGATGAAGACTGGAAATGAGTGCCCACCGTTTCCCAGGAGGGTTGGGATTGGGAAGAGCCTCTGGAAATGGTGCAGTCCAACCTCACCCCAGCTTCCAGCAGTGTCAGTCATAGCAGGTTGCTCGAGGCTTTATCCAGCCAGGTTTGTACCTCCACGAATGGATATCCTACAGCCCTTCTGGGCAACACGTACCAGTGTTTTACCACCCTCACAGTAAAATATTTTGCTTATGTAGAAATGGCATTTGTTACATTTCATTTTGTGCCCATAGTTTCTTTTGCTGTCACTGGGCCCTGCTCTGGAGTCTGGATAGGTCTCCACTCTCTCCCATCAGATTATATATCTCTTCAATTTAGCTATGTTTTAGATATAGACAGATGTTTCTCTTTTTAAAATTATCTGCTGAAATGGCACAACAGTAGAAAAAAATGTTTTAGTACAGTTTGCAATGAATTTGTGTGGTTTCCATCACCTAGTAGAAGCTGCCTCTGACCCATGTAACAAGATTTAGCACTAAATTAAGAACAAGGTATTATCATATACCTGCTGAACTCAGAGTCTCTTGCAGAGCAGGCAGTATATATCAAATCACAAACTCCATATATTTTGTCTTCTTAATGGTTGGACTTGGTGATCCAAGAGGTCGTTTCCAGCCTTAATAATTCTAGGATTCTTTCACAAGGACTTCAGCTCTATGAACCCCGAAAATATCAACCATTTATACAAGGAATAGTCTGCTGCTCCACCACATGCATGTATGTATTTTCACTGTACAATAAAGAAAGGATGGATGCTTTTGTGATAAGGGATTGTCTTGAAGTCCCTTTATGCATTCCAGTGCAGGAGAGACTGATAAGAAACTAAGTGAGCTGAGCTACAACTCACAACAAAAACTTTCTAAATTTGCCATCTCTTCAGACCAGTGAGAAGTTCTCTTACTTAATATTATTGGGGTTTTTTTTGCTTGTGAATACTTTGCTTGTTAAATAATCAGTTTTTTAAATAATAATTTTTTAAAATTATTATTAATAAAATAAAAATAAATTTATTGGGGTTAGGTATATTGCTTTGTGAAATTATTCTTTTTAAGGAAGGTTTGGTTTTTTTTTTTGTTAAATAAAGATTTCTTTCCTCAAAAGGCATCTTTTCCCAAAGCAATAAAGAGAAGGGCCACTTGTACCTACTTTTTACAGAGATCCCTTTTGAAAGTTTCCTCCCAAAATTTGCTCTAAACCAGGACAGGCACCTAGAAACCACTGTTATTTTATAGACAGGCTGTATCTTTCCAAAGGACAAGGTGGATCATCTCTGGGATGGGGGACGGTTGATTAGCAAATATATTAAAATCTGTAAGGTTTGGAAGGAAAATATTTCCTGTTGTCATCCAGTAAGTGACACTTTGAGCCTCTAGATGGATCTTGATTCTGAATCTTTTTGGTAACACAGTGCTCACAAAGAAATTAGTAGGAGCATGACTTATGCAGGCCTACAGCCAACAAAGTACAAATCTAGCTAATTGTGCATTCTTTTGGCACCGATATACTGTAGGCAGAGAAGGTGTTGAGAATTCTAAAATTGCAGTAGGAGAAGCTTTTTTAGGAGGTGTAAGTTTATTAGCAGGTGAGTAAGTAGTGTATTGTGTTTGACACAGAGAATAGAAAGCATGTTTTATTCACCAGCTCAGTAACCTGTGATACAGGTCAGAAAGAGAGAATTAGTTGTGTTTTGTTTTGACACTTCCAAAACTACTCCACCCCCACAAACAGGTCTATGTGGTTAAAAAAAAAATCTCCAGAACTGGGAGAATTTTGTAGGGAAGAGCCCTTGCACATTCAACACTTAGATTTATATTGTTTCCCTTTTCCATGAATTTCAGCCATTATCTTTCATCTACTGTTTTCAAACAATGACAGTTAAAAAAAAAAACCCAAAATTCAAGCAAAAATTGAATGTTATTTTTCAAGATATTTGCTATTAAGATAGTTAAAATGTTCACTTCTTTCTCTTTGCATTAAAGAAAGGTGATCATAGTGCCACAGGCATGAGCTACTAAGGGTTTCACGAGCTGTTGGACTATCAGATCAGTGCTGAGTTCTGTATATGAATTTCAGTATCCAGCCTCCCTCAGGTATCACTTAGTGTGATTCAGGTATTCATATCTAATCCTGCTTTCATCTGATTGTACATAATCTCTCCACAGCCTTCTTAAAAGAGTGCTTTTTGTCAATAAGCCCTGCCAGGGGTGTTCAGGGACTGGAATCTCTCTGCTTCCAATGGAAAAAATCTCACACTTGCTGACAACGTTGAATTTTGCATTTAAATTAATGCAAATTAGTATTTATTAGCTTGATAAATTTAAAAAATCTCTGATGCTGCTATGTCTACCAAAAAGATATGTTTTCAAATCTACAGGAGTGTCTGCACACTGTGAAAATGTGCTGTTATATAAGCCCATATTCTCTGCAGGACTTGTTCCTGACTGCAAAGCCAGTGTGGTTCAGGTCTAACTGTTATTGCTAAGAATATTACAGGTACATCTGCTTGAATAATCAAGTGAAAACTTCAGTTTTGGTTATGCAGAACAAGTGAATGGAAGCAACAAGTTGTTCTACCACATATTGCATGAAGAATAAGAACTTGTGTCTCCCATCTTGAGGCAATCTTCCTAACTGCTGAGTATGGCGTGCTTTGGATAGCCTCGTGTTTCGGGCCCAGTTCATGACAAAGAATGGAAGAGCTGTGTGCTGCATGACTGTCCCTGCTGTCAGCAAGGAGGAGATTGGGCTGTGTGTGACTGCTGCTGAGGACTTTGTACAGAGGGCATGCCCCGTGACCTCTCCATGCTCTTCCCTGTGAATGTTGGAAGGATGAGGTTTCCTAACTCTTTCATCACCAGAAGGTGATGGGGAGCTGTGCTGCAAGGGAACTTGATTAGGCGCTGCTAGGAAACATACTCTTTTGGAGAATTTGGGAGCAAAGCAAAAGAGCTTCTTGTTTCCCAGGGGTGAAACAAAGGGCTGAGAAAATGGTGGGATGAGGAAATGTTCATGAAAGGTGGCCTTTGTCAGCAACTTTCACCTCTTGATTGATGCTGGGCGTTGGAGTTACTTACACAAACAGAACAAGCTGCATGGCACTGCACTTTGCTGACTTCAACCACAGCAGGTTTTGCCTTTTGCGTGCTGTGATCGGTTTTTGATCAGTGAATTGAGACAGATCACTCCTGTTGAAAAGTACGCAATGAAGAGGTAAAAACATCCCGTTGCAAGAACCAGAATCTGCTACTCAATCAGTAATATCTGTAAGTTAGTAAAGTTAGGAGAATGTAAATTTGGCAGAAGCTATGCCTAGACCTGTTGTAAACTTAAGCACAACAGATTAGTGGTTTAATTTACTGGCAAACGTGTAGCCCATGGATTCTAGTTTGCTCAGCCATGGGAAAAGCCTTGGTTGTCAGTTCTTGCCAGGGGAGAAGTGGCGACAGCTGAAGATTTATTTGTCTCTCACGCTTCCCTCCTATGAATGAGGAAGGAGTCCAAAGGGATGATTAGATAAGCAGAATTTCTTAGAGGAGATATGTGAAAGGACAGAGGAAACCAAGGTAGAGCTTTGCAAAAGCTAACCTAACTGATGGAGAAAGAAACTTCCCAACAGTGACAGCTATACAGAGACCAGGGAGCAGAGACAGGAGAGTACCCCTGCTGGGAAAGCAAATCACTATGAGATAGCAAGAACTGGGAACAAGGCAGACAGCCCTGAGAAGACCAGGAGTATCATTTTCAGCTGAATTCAGGACTGTGAACACAAGCAGTATGGAGCACCACCACACAACTTGTCACTTGAGGTCTTTTATGCAGCCCGCATTGCAAAATACTCAGATAGATTTTACCATATGGTAAAAAAGGCAGCTGATTTGGTACAAAATGCAAGCAGTTAAGATGCTTTTGTGTCAGATTCTGTCCTGTTTTCACGCCTATCTGCTGGGGTATTGCAGCTATTACGGTAGTTGAAGGCTTTCTGCATGGAGTTGTGTTGTGGTCTCTGACCCTTGCGTGGTGTCCTGTCAGCTCACTGGGCACCACAGGTACCTGGCTGGAGTCTGCTTCCCACAGGAAGGTTAGGACTGCACCGGCAGGAAATGGGACTTTTCTGGGAAGGGAGAGCTGGTGTGCAAGGGGGGATGAGTAAAAACAGGCTCTTTAGAAAAACCTGAAATCAACTTCCTTCGAATCAAAGACCCAATAAATTGCACTTCTGGTCACATTCAGCTGACTTCTCCGAATGAAAGCATACCAGCACGTATGTACACATGTCACCGAGACACACAAAGCGGTCACACGCAGACAAGAGATTTTTGCAGAGGTTCTTCCGATCCAACTCCCAGCTGAGAGAGCAGAGAGAAGAGAGCCCCTTTGTTTATTTCTTACTTTTTATACATTTGTGGGTCTAGCAGAAGATTGGCTTTTTGGGGTTTCCACCCCTCAGCCTCAGTGGCCAGACCCACTGTCAGTTACAGTTGTTTTCAGGTTAGAAATATGCAAACAAAGGACAGAGAATGAAAAACAAAGGGGTTTTTTATGTTACATCTGTGGGAAAGGTAGAAAACTGCTCAAATATTGTACAGTAACTAAAAGATCTGACTCCATTTATGAATTCAAAGGCTAAATAAAAAACTCAGAAAAAACAGGGTAACATACACATGTATAAAGACAGGTGTAAACACAGAGAGCACCATTCCCTCATACTCAGCTGCCCTTTGTGTGCTCAGCACACTGCTTGAATTCACTCATTTTTATGCTGATAAGGATGGAGTAAGAACTTGAACAGAGCAGAGGAGACATCTGCATTGGACTAGAAAAAATCTTTCAAATCCAGGCTGTGAGCTAGAGAAGTATTATCAAATTGAATGTTTATTAAATGCAACAAATTACTGCAAATGTTCAGAGTATTACATTTAAGAGGAAGAGTGCAGCACCATTTTTTTAACAGCAAACTGGACATAATTTACAGTTCGTGCCATATTCTGTGGCTAGAGCATCATTTTTTCTGTTCACAGCCTGGACTGACAGAAAGTTGTGTGGGGACAGATAACTATTCTAAATCTGAGGAATTAAGCCTTGTAGAGGGTCAGACTATATTAGCTGAAGCACTAGCAGCTTGCTGAGAGTACCAGCCTGAGCCTGGTGCTACTCATTGGCTTGGGGCAGGAGGACAATTCTGCCTGACTGAATGACACCCAGCACACAATTTAACACTGCAGCTGAAAGAACTCTCCACAACTGTTTAGACGCCGTATCAAAACGCGTTTAAAATCTTGCCTTTGGGAAGTCTGATTTTGCAGTTTAACTTTAGGATCTAGGAACAGCCCAAACGTGCTCCCCTAGCTGATACATCTATTTTGTGCCCACTGACACGGATCCCAAGAACCAGAGGGTTTCTGGTGGATTTCTTCTTACAAGTCCACAGTGGAAGGGTTCATGCTATTCATTGGCAAAGAGGGACTGAGAATCTTGTCTTTTGGTTAGAGCCTAACCAGTATTTTCAGCCCTGCATTCTCTCTCTCTTTCTCTCTTTGGTTTTGTGTGGTTTTTTTGTGGGTTTTTTTGGTTGTTTGTGTTTTTGTTTTTTTTTTTTTTTTTTTTTTTTTTGTCTCTTCTGAGAGAGCTTAAGAAAGAGACTTAGATTAGCCAGTAAATAGAGTCTCTTGCCACTAAGGAGTAGATTTAGAAGATCCCTCTAATTACTGGAACCAGGTTGATTGCAAATACCGGTTTGGTCCCTGTTCAAGTGGAGAGAGGTTCTTGTAAACTGTTACAAAAAGCTTTCATTTGCATCATTCCTCCACTCCAGCCAACGCTGCTATTACATAAAGGGAGGACTTGTTTAAATCCATATGTTCATGTAGTTCAGTTGTTTGAACTGGAAAGGCAGGAGAATTGGATTCATTTGACAGCACATGAAAATTTAAAGTGGAATTCTCACAGCTGATTTCTTGTCACATGACTATACATCTCACAGTGTGTCTTGACAGTCCAACTGAGCAAGTCAGAAGCTGACCGAGAACATTGTTATATTAAGTGAATTCTCTGAGCCAAGGTCCATAAGTACTTCGGAAAACTTTCTTACTGACATTCTTCTAGAACTCCTACCTGGAGCTGTTTTTCCTGTCTAACAGAATTACGGAATCATTTATGCCAGTAAAGACCTCTGACATCATCGAGCCCAACCTTGTCAACCAAATTATGGCAGTGAGTGCCACATCCAGTCATTTCTTGAACACGAGTCTCCCAAGTAACAACCAAGGGCTCTCAATGTGTTGCTGTTTCCCTTCCACGCTTTGTCCCCACTACTTAGGTACAAAAAATTATGTTAATTTAACTTCTCCTAATGCCCATCCTTTTCGGAATCATCTGGTTTAAGTTTTGCTCACCTGCTCAGTATGAAACGAGTCTTCTCTGCCTGACTGCATGGGGAAGTCACAAGTCATTAACAGCTTGTGTTAAACTACACGGTGGGAATACACAGTGATAAGTTTTGCTAAGGTGGGAAAAAGAATATACTGGATGCTGCAAACTAGGAATGTTGTTTGATCTAGGGAGATAGCTGAAGGACTTTGCTCTGTCCCAAAAATCATTTACAGTTGCCTGAAGAAAGTCCAAGCTAATGTAAAATACTTCCATTTGAAACACCAACTTCCCTCCAGCAGCAGCTTCACAGGAGCTCTGCTCTACCTTCTGCTCTCAAGCCAGAAGGTGTTGTTAGAACAGGTTTGACCAGTTGCTGCAATTCAGAGAACTGTTTAAATAGTTTTAGACAAGCGTTGCTGGATTAATCTGTGTGAAAATGCCCCTATTGCTTCAGTCACCACGACAGCGTTCTAAGATGAACCTTCACCTCTGATCCAAGAATTACTGAGCAGCGTCGGTGCCCGGGTTTAGCCCAAACATTGTGTCGGCAGCAGCAGTCCCCAGATTCCTGGCTCTGCAAATGCAGGATTGAGAACGACTAAGGGAACGGGGAAAAAAAAACAAGTGTGAAATGGAAAGAGCTGTGGGAGAATACAATGAGATCCTCTGGCTCCTTCTGCAGGAGAATGCTCTCCTGCTCTTTACCCCTCTGTTGCTTCAGGGTGTGTGTCAGTCACCTCTGCTTTTGGATGTAATTTCAAAACAGCTAGTAAACAGTGAGCTGTGGGGGAGAAGGCTTTCAGCTCTTAGTAATGACCAAATTATAGAAGGAAAGGATAGAGAGGATCAATTGTCTGTTATTGGGAACAATTCACAGACAGGAAAGGGAACTGGAGGCATCCAGTACTAGGGGGAGAACGACACAAACAGAAGAAATCCAGGCCTGCTGGGGTTAATGGTTGCAGTATCTCTATCTGTTATTAAATACAACAGAAGCAAAATGTAATCTGTTATTGTTGTAATACCATATGTCAATATATCTCACCTCACAGCATGCAGATGTTTAAACCTACGCCCAGAACACGATGTCCAGCATAAGAAACAAGAAAACAACAAGTGTTTTCAGATGTCAGAACATAAGAAAACAGTGGAAAGATCAAGTGGAGATACATTTCAGGGGCTCTGCTCTTATAGTGCTCTGGAGGAATTACAGGCATCAGGCTATCATTGTTGATTCTTAAGTGCTTATTGTAATGCCTGCTGATGCATTTCTGGTTCTTTTATTCCTCCTTATGGGAGAATATGATGGGAATGCTCTGTTTTCCTTCTTTCTCCATAATCTGCTCATTAAATAGACTGAAAGCAGATCAGTGGATACATCAATCAGCCTCTTATTTGGCCTACCAGCCAGGTACTGGCAACGATGTCTGCCACTGATTTTATCTCACAGATCTCTTCAACAAGCACTTGAGGTCTTATTATTCCAGAATTCATACTGCAAATATTCATGTGCACTTTAGTGTCAAAGGAATTATGATCGAGTTTTCACTAGAGGAGGAAAAAGGCTAACAGCTGAAATGGATATTTTGGATAAAACAATAGCAGGAAGTTTAGTGGCTTAGTCTCTGGGCTCATAAATCTCTAGTTAGAATTAACTGAATTCTTGTTTCGCATATGTAAACTGAAGATGGATTTCCCGGTAGCGTGGTGTTAATGCAGCAGAACTGCATGAGAGTTCTCAAACAGTGGATAAGGGAAGAAGTCACTGAAGATAACAGGTTACTGTACATCATCTGCTCTGCAGGTTCCCACGCCTGCTCCTCCTCCATGGCCAGGGTGAGCTAGTTTGAAATTGTGTGCCCTTTGATGAAAGATGGATGAACCAGTTTTCATTAGCCCAGTGATACTGTGAGATGAAAACATCCATAAATGGGCTGTTACTCTGGGGAAAAATGACTACCAGCTTATTATCCAATGTCTACATGTTACGTGTTGTTGGGGGCTGCTTTCTCAACATTCAGGTGGTTTCAGGGTCTTTTCCCCCTGCACAGCTCCGAGCCAAGCTGAAGGAAGAGACAGAGTCTTCAGGTTTAGATTTTTCAAGGTTGCATTTTTCATTTATTGTTTCTTATCTTACAAATTTCTCACAGTCCAGCACGATGTTTGCAGGTGCATGGATTTCTCGCGTCTCCCCCCGAGCTGGGCTGTGCTTAATCTTTTATACTAATTACTACGTGTTCATTATTTACTATTTCTTACAATGTCTATCACTACTACTAAAAAGGTCACCTATACACTGACCCAATCCTCACAAACTACTTTGTGCCAACGTCACTGCAGAAATGGAGTGAGGGAAGGAGAAGGAAGAAGAAGGAGACAACGCCCCAGATTCTCCATTTTGTCCCCATTCACTCCAATGCTATGAACCTAAAATTACTATTTTTTCCACTTTGTGACAAACTAAACTACTATTTTTCACACTCCTGTGGCCTGCAAACCCTCTCTCAGTGTAGGAAGTTTCTCCCATGGACTGAGATCAAAGCCAGTGTCTCTCTGAGCTCTGGGCTGGGGTCTCAGAGCCCCCTGCCCAGGTCCCTGACTCTCCAGGGCAGCCAAAGCAATGCCCTGGACTCCAACAACGTGTCCTTCTCCACAGTGTCATCCACTGGAGTACAAAACAGGGTCCAGAAAGTGCTAACACCTCTGGCAGCTGGGCTGTAATGCATTTCTGTCTCCCCAGTAGTGGTTAGTGCTTCAGATACATTCTCTCTTGACTAGTGGAAAGGCGTATTCTGCTGGGGATGTTAGCCCAGCTGACTTTGAGAAGATCACAGAAACAGCAGTGGCTGCCAGTGGTCTTCAAGCATACACTCGGTACAAAGGAAAGCAAAAAGAATTCCTCAGCTCTTTGAATTTTGTTTAAAATACTGCAACTGTTTCCATCTTATAAATTTGCTCTTGCCTAGTCCTATGCTAATTGTTATCAGGCTGGCTAGATAAGGTATTGGTGTTTCATCTATATAATATGCTTTTAGCCTGAGGCAAAACTAGAGTTGCTCAGTAATGTCAGAAAAACCAAACTAAAATAAACATCCACTTCTGATGTAATTTCTCCAAGGCTTTCCTTTGTGTGTAAAATATTCAATCTAGCTGAAAGCTTTGGTAACTTCTTCAGGCAGTGGCTTTTGCTTTCCTTTAGAGGAAGACTATTACAAGGATTATCAGTGGAAGTGACAAGGTGCTTATTCTGCTCTCATTTCCACCAGCCTGGATCAGGACTAATTCTATTGACTTCGAGGATTTAGTCGCTGTGAGGGAAGAATGTGGGTGAAAAGGTGCTCATAAAGCTGCAGCAGCATTTTGATGCCGATTAGCACTGTTAAGCACCAGCAATCTGCTGTTGTGAGCCAGAAGCTTCCTAGAATTAGTGAGAGTGCTCTGAGCACAGCAACAATAAAGAGTTCACTTGTGTGAGGGCAGTGCTTTTAAAGGGGTATTTGATAAAATATATACGAGTCGTTCCCTCCGTTTGTATCGCCTTTTGAAAATCCACTTCTTCTGTTCTGTTTTGTTTATATGTTTCTCAAGCATTGATCTTTACAGTGGAGTTTAACATTTCACTTCCTATCTTACTTCCATCCTGTCAAATAAAGTTTCAAATAACTGGAACCACTTGTCTTTCACGATCAAAGTGATAGAGAGACTTGTGTTCTCAAGCTTTCTTGGCAACGTGTCAAGAACAAACCCTCCTTGTGCATAATATATAATAATACGGTTTGTTGCACGGATATATTTGTTTGAACAAGTGGTAGCTGCATTTTAGGAAGACCATGAGAAATATAATTTAAGAAATACAAGAAAAACTAAAATCAGACAGAGGGACTTAGTTTTGCCATAGGGGAGGCAGATTCATGGACTAGTGCCAGATTGGACCTTATGATCTCTAATTTGACTGGCTGTATGATTTAGGGTAAAGAACTTTTTTTAGTATTTCTTGCAGTGGGATTACTTATGCCATTCATAATCTTTTTCCAGTTAGTGATATTTGCTTAGTAATTTATTTAAACTCAATTGCAATAATATAAAATGCAGAGTAAACTTACCAGTTATTTGCCTGATTTCATATGCTGTGAGGTCACTGACCTGCAAAATCTTTATGATCCCTGTGTTGTGAGAAGAACTCAAGGGCTGAAGTCATGGTGCCCTCTGAGTCTCAAGAAAATCTACAGGTCAATAACCTTTTATTTCTGACCTTTTAACTGGCTCTAGTGGGCCATGAAGACCGAAATGCCAGTTCTTTCAGATTCCTGAGAAGTTTCAAGCCTCTCGAATCTAATTCTTTCTGAGAGTTTTGCTCTCATATATTCAGGTCACTGATATTGCAAAAGCAACTTGCAACCATTTGCAAGGGGGAAAATTTGGGGCATCCAGGGTTGGGTAGCTAGTGCTACAGAGTGAACTCCAGGCAGTGGTGTGGCTCGGGAACCATTCTTCTGCTTGAGAGCAACTCATAGCTTGGTCTCACCTAACCATGCCTCTCCAGGAAAAACAGGGATGCAGATTCCTCATGTGTTTTATCTGGATGAGGCCAGTTAATTCACTGGTCTCAGAGCAGCTTCTCTCCCACTCTGCTGTGCTCTCCACTATAAACTCCACTACTTCCATATCAGTCCTTCTATTTTTTTTTCCTTTCTTTCTAAGAATGGCTTGTCTGACTATGCTAAAATCAACTGCCTATTCTCCTAACTTTTCTATTAATGTGTGTTTTGCAGGTTACCAAATGTTATAAATTGTTTTGAGGACAACTTCAAGATATGTTGACTATGAGGGGTTGAGGGGCAAAACTATAATTTTGTTCAGTGCCATCGACATTCAGCCACTCTGCTGATGGATAGAAAGGCCATTTTTTCATCCCCTTTCTTTTCTTTCTCCTCACCTGACAATCATCTTGAAATCAAATAGGATCCATGTTTTAGGATCTCTTCCACTCCACCTTGGAGAATGAAAATCAGGGGTTGTTGCAAGGGCTGAAACCAGGAGTTGACCTCTTTGGGACTTGTCTCTTGTTCACTTTTGGAACAGGTGCATGCAGATGCACATACACACACATCCATGCTGAATGGGGAAATACTGTCGTGCAGAGTCCTGTTCTTTTATTCTGCTTTTCCTTCACTATCACTTGCAGAAACCATTGCCATTTGCAGGGTAATGGTGTCCCTCCTGTCTCAGAGAGAAGGGAAGACCCCACAGGAACGGCAACACCAGTCTGCGTCGATCGCTCCCAAGCAAAAGGATGGAGTATGAAAGTCTCATCAGAGACCTCTCTCAAAACCAAACCCTATCAGGCACCGAGGCTGAAACCTTGCTGGCGTTGCCGCTGAGGAATGTTCAGCAGAGCACAGAGGGCAGAATCACTTGTGTGCACTCAGGTGGATCACAGGTGCTTTGCAAGTGCCTGCAGCAGTGTTGGTGCAGAGGGAACAGCATTCCAGAGTTAGGGCTGTAGCTTCAGAACAGATCAGCTGCTGACTTACACCCCTTTGCTGCCTGCTCTGTAAGGCCTCCTTTTTCAGCATAAATATGTGGAAAAGACCATGCTGTCACACCTGTATCTATGAAGCTTTCCTTAAAACTGAGAAGCGGAATCCTATTTGCAATTTAAAAATGTACTTCCCCTTCATTTTTTTTACTCTGAGATAACCAGAGCATGTATTGAGCAGAGCTGTGGAAGGTTAAGAAAAGTTATTTTTGCCATTTAAAGAGGCTGTGGGAATCCCTGAGGGCTGGCCAGCCCTACAGGTCTGAGTGCACTGTGGGGCTCCTGCTCTGGCAGGAGGAGCATTCAGAGTCCTTACTGCCTTCAGCACAGTCACTCCTGATGGCAGCTGGCTTCACTGGAGCTGTCAGGAGCCTGTCAGGGCTCAGAATGGCAATTCCACGTCCTGCAAAATTCCCTGCTGTGGCTATTCGGGGGCTTGCTCTTCGCAAGGCTCAGACACACCAAGTTTCTACGGTGGCAGTTCTGGGGGTCACTGGAGAATGTCTTAAGAGTAATTTATTGATCTATTCCAGTCTGGCTGTCTGGGTCACTGAAAACCAGTTCCTAGGGAGTGTTTCAGGGCCAATGATCCTAAAACGTCTATAGCCCTTTTCTGATGTATGAAATTCCTGGAGCAGTCCCATCTATGACAGCTCAGTGCTATGTTTCCTTCCTGTTCTGAACTCTGGGCATGCTGGAACAGGCTGGTGTGGGCAGCAGTCTGTCCAGATTTATGATTGCAATTCTTGGGCCAGCTCCAGGACTGCAGCATGACAGGACACTTTCCATCTCTTGTACACCACCTCCTTACAGGTTCCTCAGTTTCACTGAGGAACAAATCTGTTGTTTCCAGTGTTATATCAAGGACTGGATCTTATTTGGAATGCTCATAAAATAATCTGGATCTCTTCAAGAGAGCCACACAACTGTCAAAGTAGGATAATCTCAAGGTACCATTTGGTTTTGAGTGCTAATGTCCACTTTTTAAATGGAGATAGGTATATCTTGTACTGGCCCAGCCTTCTGTTTATGCAGATAGAGTCTAAACCAGAGCCTCCTGAGACACATCACAACTTTTCCATGGACTTTGGTGGGATGCCAGGAACATTGCTGCCTGGGACAAACTGCTGCTCCATAGGAAAAGCCAGGGCTTAAACTTCAAGGACTTGCACACACAGTCAAGGAGACTTTATTTGCAGGACAAGCTCAATGGTATCAGCAAAATGTAAGGATAAACTTCTTCTTATCTCCTTTGTAAGAGAAAATTCTTAAAAAGGTTGTTTTAAAATTTTTCTGTAATGAGAAACATTATTGCCAAATTCTGATTTATTGAAAAGGAATCTTTCTTGAGAAACATAGCTAGGAAAGGCTTATCACAAAGGATTGGAACTTCATGAGTGGGTGCCAGAGAAAAGGGAGAGGAAGAAATGGAGGAGCACATACTTCTGACTCTGCTGCATCAGATCAAAAATCCTGGTTTTGGTGGGGTTGAATCTAGATGCCTATGGAGAGAGGATAAGAACACTGAATACATATGGTGAGCCTCCTTTGCAATGAGAGGAGGGAGCACATTCAAGTCAGACAGCAGCCCTGGGATAGGGGTTCTCGCCATCAGGTCCTGAGCCTGGCCTCAGATCAGGTCTAACAAAAGTCTGGGCTTCCCAGCAAGTGAGCACCATGAAGAGTGTCACCGACAGTGTGTGTGTTCATCTTTAGTCTTTCATCAAACACTCATTCAGATTTAAAAGAAAGAAAACATTTTTCAGAACTGTTCATTTCCCCAGGATATAGAATTTGCTTGCTGTGGCCAGTTCTGGGTTTGTTCCACTGCAGCTCTCACATGCAATCATGTCAGAAGTACCTTTCCCACTCTGGTGGCAGGGAACTTTGTACAGGAGAGTTGTCTTGATCATCTTCTTTGCTCTTCCTGTCAGATCATCAGATAAGTTTCTTTCTCATGCTCTTGGGTGTGGTGGGACCGTATCTAAGAAGATCATTATCACCTTTGATACAAAGGCAGGGCAGAAGTGTGATCTGCCTGGCTCAGTGAACAGTACCTATTAAAAATGAGCGAATATTAAAGGCAACATCTATCACAGTCTGGGCAAATGATTTGCGCAGCTCTTTAATAAGTGGGAGCACACAAGGACTGGGAAATCCGGATTTCCCTTACAAGTTCTGAGGCACATCTGCTTGTGTTGCTACCTATTTTCACCGCTGGACCCACCACAGTTTCTCACCTCAGAGCTTGATTCCTTCCCAGTCATTCAAGTAAGATATTTCATTGGCCTGATGACACATGCTGAGTGTGACAGCAAAAAAAAAATCAAAGATTTTGGAACAAAGGATTCAAGTGAAATTATAGCGACATCATTTTACTGTGGTGCGCTACTTCTCTGATATCTCTGAGTATGTATTTTCCTCTATAATACTTTTGTGCTACATTTTATATAAGTGAAGGGCAAAACAAGAAAAAATGTATCCTTTTTTTTTTTTTTTGGTGTTAACTTACGCTAAATTCTGATGCGTATTTATCAGTAGAAAAAACAGTGCAAATCTGAAAGTGATACAATGCTAATCGTGCAACAGCATGGATCTAAATGTCTTTAACTTCTAGCCAGCTTTATGGTGACATCGTGAACCACAATATTGTAGGGCCTGTAGTTAATATGTATGGTCTATAGTTAATATATATTGACTATAAACAGTCCACAAATGCGATGATTTTCTCGATTTCGAATAATATGGCACAGTGCTGTAATGGGAAAGATTGCAGTCAAAGATATCCTTGATGTGTTTGTGCACATTTCTCTCTTGATAAAACACTTTTGCTGCGGAGGAGACTTCTTCCTTGCTGCCGGAATGTAATGCTCAGGTTCAACAGAAAGTGACAGGCAGAGTGTTGTGATGAAAACGCATCATCAGTACAAGAAAAGCCGTAAGAGGGTGTCTTGGTTTGAAAAGACAGGTATCTGCTAGGGAGAGGCGGGGCCTCTCTAGGAATGGGGAATTCCAATCCCTTCCCTTCATGTTACTATAATTTGGAAGATTAAAAAGGCTTTTCAGTCAGAGCTATGGGGGAAGGAATAACAGTCCTTTACTAGTAAATATAACAGGACAAACAAACAATAACAACTACAGCAATAACAAAAATAATAAACAGAACGAAGAACCCCGAGGGGCTTTGTCTCACAAGCCCCGGGCACTCTGATCTCTTGGGACGCCGAGAGCACCAAGCCCAAACAGTGAAAACTCGGGGGCTGATGGCTGGAAAGGGTGGGGTGTCCCAGCAGGCAGGGGGGTGTCCCAGCTGGCAAAGTGAGCAGTGCTGAAGAAGCCACGATGGCTGGATGGGGCTGACCCAGCTCCAGCAGGGCAGGCGAGAAGCTCTGTATTCCTGGGCGCTCCAGCAGATGATAGAATTCCCAGGACCGGACCCTCCGTTTACAGTGGAATCCACGCAGTTACCAGCTGCCCGAACTCCCTGGAAAACCAAGAGCTGAAAAGAACTCCCACCCTCAGCTCCTGGGAGCCTTTTCCTCCCTCTAAACTAAGTGATCCACTGCTTTTGTATGGGTTAAGCACCCTTTAAATATTAGTATTTAGTCTCCTAGCAACTTATGGGGGGGACAAGTTCCACAGGAAAATTTTAACGCCCAGCAGAGGGGCACGTTCTTGCATTAGAAGCCTTACACGTGATGTACACGCTCACATTGCAGGGATGATCGCCAAAGCAATGCAGGCCTGGAGCAGGCAGAGGGGCAGAGAGAGGGTTAAGCAAGTTGGACAGAACTGCTGCTTGGATGTGGTGCTTTGGTGGTTTATCACGACAGGGTTAGGAATTTTGTACCAACATGAGTCCCACTAACCGTGTTTGCCACTTCGGGTCCAAATGAGATTGGGAAAAGGATATACATGGAAGGAGGTCATGTGGAATAGCAGAAAAGGAAATTACCTGCTAAGGTTTCTGAGCCATGGTTCCTGCCTGCTGAGGAGGTCACTGTTCCTGCCTTTCCAGCCACCCTCTTGCTGAAGGATACCACATTGCACAGCCCTGCCCACTAATATAAACTACTATTGAACCACTTGGCTTCAGCTTGTGGGGCAATCTTTTTTGTGATTTTCTGTCTCTTTACAAGAGATAAAATTAGACTGAGGGCTCACAGAAAATTAAGGTTTTAGTCCATCCTGACCATTGCCATTGAAACCAACAGAAAATGCAAATAAAAGCCTAACACCCTGAAGCTATTTAAAGAAAACAAAACAAAACAAAACCACCAACAACAAAACCAAAAAACCAAACAAAAACAAAAACAAAACAAGAACAACAAAAAACAACAAACAAACAAAAAAACCCACCCAAAACCAAACCAAACCAAACCAAACCAAACCAAACCAAACCAAACCAAACCAAACCAAAAATAGAATAGCATAATTTTCCTCATAACATTGAGTAATCAACATTGACCCAGGAGGTCTATTTTTGAACTCTTTTATTTTGCACGGGTAAACTTGAGAAATTCAAGCCAAATTACTTACTGACAGTCTCCTGCAAGACTTACACTGCAGAGTCAGCAGAAGTGACTTTGAATGACCAATTATTTCTGTTGTTCTTGTGAAAAGCCAGTATTTTACACAGCCTACCCTTCTTTCAAATTATCTAGAGTCGTTTAATGTCGCTTTGAAAATTTACTCTTACTGGCAAAGATAGTACTGTGTTATTATTGGTGGGTTGCAGGAGTGCAATGACTTTTAGTCAGTTATTCCCCTGCACATTCTTTAAATCTGTAAAAATTTCACATCATGTAATTCTTACTAGGACAAATGTGGCCGAGAGATAAGAAGCTAAAGTTGCTGAACAATTTTGAAAGAACAGAATAACCCATACACATCGCCTCTTACAGTTTTTCTGATTTGTATATTTCAATTTATGAATTAGATCCCATTTTCTTAAGAAATGAAAAAGCAATTTGTTTTACATGCTTGTGAGTTAACGTACTTTAAAGTGGATACTGCTGCTCACTGAAACCAGTTTTCTTTGACATATTGCTCTGCTACTGTCTTTGATTTAATTTCCTACAGAACAGCACTAAGTGAAATCTGTTGTGGCTAAAGTTGTAACATGACTTTTTTCAGCACTGTCCTCATATCAATCATCTTAAGCTTTTTTTTTTTTTTTTTTTTTTTTTTTTTTTTTTTTTTTTTTTTTTTCCCTTTTCCCTATATTTTTAAAAACAAAATGAATACAGGGCCAATATTTACACAGGCCAAACCCAGGCAAGTGCCCTTCTGCCCTCCATAAGCAGCAAAAGGAAATGGAAATTTAAACAATTTCAGCATAGGGACCCAACTATTTTTGTGTATGGTAGAGGTACCCTGCCTGCTCCCCATGAAAACTCAGTGAATCCTCTGATGGCAATTACCTTGTAGTAATGGGTGTCCTGAGATCATCCTACATTTAAAGGAGAAACCTGTGTCTGGAGAACTTGTAGATGGCTGGGCTTTTTGCTTATTCTCTTCCAACTTGTTTGTGCATCATTTGGGAGAAAGTTCAGATGACTTTTTAGTTGTAGGAAGCAGCAGGAAACTACCTTCATTTCTGAGAACTCAGCCTGCTAGTCATCTTCTCCCAAATCCAGGGGTGCAGAAGTGAGTGATCACATGAGGTTTGCTTTTTGGATGATGTCTGGCTTTGTTCCCAGTGAGAAATGGACAGGAGGGAGCTGTGAGGTGAGTGTGGTGGAGCCACCCTAGCAGATTTCCTTAGTGCAGGATGAGAACAAAACTAGAAGGAGACACATAAATATGTAGTCACCAGATGACACGGTGAGAAAATGTCAATCAAAATGGCAGAGTTAAGAGTGTGGTATTTTTTCTGAGCTCAGATGAACTCTTAATTGCTGCAGTTCACCAAGATAATCCTGGGAAGAAATATCCCACAACCCACATGATACCTCTCTGCTTGTCCTCTGATTTCTGGAGACTCAAAGTATGCCCAGACTGGGCTTTCTTCTCTCCTGGGCTATGTAAGAAGTGCTTATGAATGTTCTCATGCTCATATTAGGAGGTACCTGGCTTCCCTGAGAGAAGGAAATATCTCTCTAAATGGTTATAAAAATGCAGAGGGCAATAGAGGTGGGTTTTTCTCATTAGCAGGGTCAATATTGTTGCAGTTGGGCTCATCATTTGACATTTCATTGAACAGTATTTATCCTTCCAAAATTTGCCCCAAAGTAAGCTCACAAGCTTACTGAAGCAAATTATTAAATATCTCTTTTTATCTGGTGGCAATCACACTGACAATCTGGTTCTTCTCTTGTGGCAGAACATTCTATGATTTCAAAGTATCTTGAAAAGATAGGGCAGAACAAAAGAGCTTTAGTGGTTGGTTTGTTGGTTTGTTTTGGGGTTTTAATGCATTTTGCTCCCCATTTTTCCTCAACCTTCTCCTACGATGGACTGTGAAAATATTTGTCTATGGAACATTGTAAAGCTACTACTGGGATCTTTTAAAATGTTTCCTACATGTGACTTCTCTACTTTTCTCCTCAGCAGCCATTACCTTCACACTTTCTTTTTTTTTTTTTTTTCCCCTTTAGCCTTTCCATTGCCATATATTTTTATTTTACTGTATCTTGCCCATTCACTATTGGTACAACCACTGCTTACTTTGGAAAGGAGTATTGGCTATCTTGTATTTAGAATAAGTTAATATAAAACTTATGTTACACAGTCCTTTTGTTCTTCTTCTGGCCATGTCTCTTCATTGTCATGTTTGTTTCCTGAATACTTGTTTTATCCACATGGTTGCTTTCCCTAAAACTTTCTTGAAAGAATTTGTTCCATCTATTCTGTCTCCTGCTGTTTTACCATTAAAATGTGAGTACCTTCCTTTCTTGTATTGATCTAGTAAATGTCTTGTGTCTTCAGACACTCTTCTTACTTGTGCAATTTGCGTACAAGCAGGCAGATTCAGTCATTAATCCATGACAATCTTGGTTCTACAAAGAGCTAATTGAGAGGCAAAGGCTTGGAACAATTGTGCTCTCCTGTTTATATCACCGTGCTACCTCAGCTCCCTTTGATGTCTAACAGATCTGTTGAAATGTCCCCATCAATTCCTGCCACAATAGAAGAGTCTTACTGGGCATTTTTTACATTGTGAATGGTGGGGTTTTTTGTTGTTGTGGGTTTTGTTTTGGTTTTTTCGATGCAGCCTTTTTGAACTTACATGTTGTCCACCAGTAAACATGTGATTTGGCAGGATTATGGGTTATGCAAGGAAAAGAGGGGTAAGTTTATCCTAATGATCATTTTGTTCTGTTTTTCTGGTATACAAGTCTTTTATGTATATACATTCTGTAATCCATTGGTTGTGCATACAGAAAAACACTAAATCTTTGAGAGTTATTCAATTTAGAATGCTATTCTGTTTAATTCTGTCCTATCCTTAGTTTGTTTTTCCCACCATATTTTGTATCACATAACTTTTGGTCAAAACAGAGTCGCAAGAAGACCAAAGTGGTTTTGCTTACTGGATTACATTTGAGCTCCATTAGAATCAATGAGAGTTTTGCCACTGATTCCCTGGAATTAACTAGCTATCTACTCAATGGTAATGTAGCTGATCAAAATATAACTGTTCTCTTATATAACTTCTGCCTGAAAGATGACAAAATCTATTTTATTCTCTTCCTACAAGTTTTGTTTTCTCCACTAGTCAAGAGATCACCGTACTTAGAAAACAATACTAATTCATGTAGGGTCTGCAATCCCCACAGCGTCTTGAAGGCCCATGCTCATAATTTGCATTGTTGACTCTTCTAGAAAGCAAACCACTAGAATATCCTGCCCATGACTACAAGAGTGCATAGATGTGGTCAAACAGAGGCAGCACATCGTGCGGTTGCACTGAAGTTGAACAGTTTGTGCCTTTCAGCTGGTTTTTCTTTAGCAGTGGATGGGGCTGGGAGAAGGCTGGGGCAGTGGCATTTTCATGTGACCCATATTTCTGTGTAATAGCTCCAGACAGGGGCCCTGGGATACCTGAACCTGCTGTTGTTATTGCACACACTCCGTGCAGTCGGTTAATGCAAGCACAGTAAATTTACTGTGCTTGGGCAGTGGGAATTATGCAGATACCCGAATGTACTGCACACAGCTCATCTGTTAGAGTCCCAGTGTTTTCTGGATGTACTGGAGAGTCTCGTGTTTATAAACTGCATGTTCAAATGGGCTTTCATGTGGGACCTCGGGGCATGGGCTGAGGAATGTGCAGTGATTCAGGTCAGAGGCACTCTGCCTGTTTTTCACCCTGGTTTGGGTGTCCACTAGCTGATTCTGAGTTAACGCAGTGATAGCACCTAGGAGGGTTTTGTTGTGTTGGTACAATTTCTTTGTGCGGAACGCCACTGATGTATCATCTGGGTGTGACTTTAGAGTTTGAAAGTAGGTGTAAAAGCTCTTTGTCTCTCAAAAAGTCAGTGTTCAAATTACATGCTTGGCAACGTTATTCTGGGGAAGCTGTATAATCTCCTGTCTTACCAAACCGATTTCCTAAGAACTGATCTGATCTAAGGCCTCTCACAGCAGCTGAACTTATTATTCTGCCAAATCTTACAGGCTTGTGTAGCTGTGCTGGCTCCAGTTATGGATCTGGGAGGGATGATAATTGGCAGGAGGACAGATAAGAACAATCTTTTCCATCTGGGGATGTCATTCCATGTTTTTTTCAACAACAAAGTCAGCTTGGGAAATCTCTCTTCGTCCTCAGCTCTTCATTCAGTCATTCTTTCCCACCCTCCTTTGCAGCCACCACCCTCCCAGCAGTGGTGATAGAAGTGCTCGTGGAACATGCTGCAAACCAGGCTGCAGACGAGCGCACAGCAGGTACCAAGGGCACGAAAGGTACAGCCAAGCAATAGGCAGCTCTTGGGATGGAGGAACCGGAGCTTCTACACCATCTTTGCCATCAAGTAGGAAATGCGTTGTGAACTGCATCCTTCAACATTGCTAATAAGCCATTCTCACACGTACAGGACTGCACGGGCCATGAAAACAGCTGCCTGAGAGGTGCACACTGTACGAGAGCCAGATTTAGAATGTATAACATAAACAAAGCAAGATGCATGAGGCCCTGGAGAATGTGGTGAGGCAGAGCATTGGTCAGTATATCTGTTTGTTTGGCATGGCCATGGATTGGGGTTTACGTGGTGGGCGGGGAAAGGAGGAGTTGTGAATAACTTGATTAATTAAAAAGCCATCCTAGGCACAAGGATTGAAAGGACTCACAGAGCTGGCATGATAGGAGTGATAAGAGAGCTGTTGTGGTCAGTCAGGCAGCATTAATCAGTACACACGTGACATGCCGTGGAACAGGTGTCGGACTGAAACCCATCATGATTCTAAGATATTTGCATGATAAGACGAGAGATCCAACGCAGATGTGGTAGGTTAGAGACAGCCTCAAGGAGGAAAGGTTTAAAGAGGACTGTGCATTGATAGCTAACCCAGTAACAAAGTATTTACCCTAATGAATTCACTTTGAATACCTCCTCTTCAGGGTTTATATGCAAACCTCTTAGGCATGTGTAGCTTTCCTCTCAGCTGTTAGAGGTATCTTGGGAAATAGGCTCTCCAGCTTACAGACTGGCAGGTGATCTTTTCTCATGGGTACCTGAATTATTTCCAGGTAATGCTGCTGGCACCTTCCTAAAGGTCTGATAATGGGTTAGGATGCTGATCTCAAGCATGTGTATTCATTCCTCCTTCAAGGCGAGCAAAACTTTCAGGGATCAACAAGGAGATTTATGAGCCTTGCTGGAAGCAGTGGGTTTTCCTGGCATTGCATTCAGCAGGAACAGTGGGTGTAGGAAGGGACACGCTCTCTGCTCTATGTGAGCCCTATGGGGAAAACTTTTGCAGATAGTGACTATGGGAACCAGTTCTTTAGTACTTGCTTGTCAATAAAATATTAAATATCCCCTCTGGAATGTGCCTTCAGACTGCTCCTGGGAATTTAGAGGTGTGGAAAACAATAACAGGAAATGTAGGAAGCCGCCTCATTTTGGCAAGAACAGCATGAATTCATGTTTGTGAAGATGAAAGGGCTTCTCCACATGCTGCGTTGGAAGCTTTGAAATGAGACTGTTTGTCAACAGCTGGAGAAAGGGCTCGCTCCCCAGTGTCACTAAATGGCCTTTCTTCACTGTAAGCAAAGGAAGAGCAAATTTCCAGTTGAGCTTATGATGGCAAAGCCTCTCCTTTCTAATTACAGGCATTTTGTCTGTAAACAAAATGTCTGGTAAGACTTTTCTGTATTGCTAATGAGCTCTTTTGGGGACTGTGATCCTGGGCAGGAGACCAGGATGTGTTTTGGTGCTGGACAGGAGCAGAGCTGTACAGAAAAGACAGTTGCTACCCTCAAAAACTTCATGAACTCTGGATGTTACAGAGATAGCAGAGGCATGTAGATGTGCAGATGAGCACAGTGTCTTGTGAAAGCACATCCGGAATGACAAGGGACTCTGCATCCAGGCTCAGACTTTTGTTCGCATCCTGAGAAGGAAGACTGCTCTTAAAGCCATTGAAGAAGGAGCTCTGTGGCTGTGCTAGGTGCACCTTCCAAGGACAGGGGCACGGAGCAGGGCTGGGAGGTGCCGGCTGCAAGGGTGCAGTCAGGGTACAAGCGTGCTATGCCAAGCTAACATCCCAGGAGAGGGAGGATGGTGCCCATTCTGTTCCTCCAGATCCAATCCCACTTCCCATGCAAACACCTGCCAAAAGTCCTGGTGTTGAATGGGACCTGTGAGAAACAGCAGAGGCCTGGGATGCCGTCCTTGGCACCTCTTGTTGCATCTGCCAGGCGCCTGGTAGGCAGCGTGTCACACACGTCCCGAGGGGCGTCAGCTGCCAGGCTGGTTGGTGCTCGTCCTGTTCTCTGAGTTCCTGGATTCCTGGGTGGCCAGGCCTGTTGCCATGTGCATACCAGCCAGAGCCTGGGTGGCTCCACACCAGCTGTGGTGCGTGCTCCTTGGCAAAAATCAGTGTGCAGCTGAGGCTGCGGCTGCCAGATAAAGCGGAGGGATGCTGAGGATGCAGTAGGGAGCAGAGGAGAGAGAGGGACAGCTGAGCCTGTAGCTGCAGGAGACTGGGGACATGGGGAAGGACTGCGGGGGTTTGTTGTAGTCTAGGTAAGGAAATTGGGGGAGCCTGGAATACTTCAGTGGCAATGTAGGTGAGGCAGATTAACTGCAGCCTGAGTGTGACCTATATTTGAGACCTGTGGTGTTGTGTAGGAAAACTCAATAAAGCAAGGACATTGGAACAAAGTGGGAAGGCAAAATGTGTATAAAACATAGGCAAAATGCGTATGAAACATAGGTAAAATGTGTATAAAAAGGTGGGGAGGTGGTAATAAAGGATATGAGGACACTGTGGTATGGAGGAGGGAAAAGTACGTTTTATGGAAAGAATCACATGTTGGGAAATAATGCCCTTTGTGGCCTAATGTTTATCCTGAATTGTGGAATTCTTCAAGCCTTGTCTATACAGGCTATATCCAGCCTTGCACTGGATGCTGCAGCACGTCCATTTTTAAATTTAAAATAAAACAGGGTTTCTTTCCTTATTCTGAAATAGAAATATGCAGACTAGTAACCACGGCACAAACCACAGGCTTTCAGAGATTGGATGAAGCATGCCAGTCAGAACTAATCCAGTTATAATTTAATAGAATTATAATTTTAAAAGATTTTATTTATTTTACCACATGGTGTAAATTGCAGTGAGTTTACAGCTCTATCATTTTCACTTGCCTTCTACCAGAAATGCTGAATTTCCATGATGGCAACTGGAAGTACCAGGACACATGAAAGGAGACAGATTTCCAGTTACAGATTTCTGGGCATATCTCTCTGAAAAGATTATTTTTTAATATTCTGAAATTTTAATTATGTTAGTATTTTTTGAGGAAGAGTGGCTTGGGAGACTGAGTTGCTTCTTCAGCTGAGGAATGGAACAGTTGACTAGAAGATCACAGAGGGATATGTTCAGATATGTTCAAATATTCAGATATCTCCATTTCCTGAGATATCTGCTATGCCTGTCTCTGTGGTGTCTAAGTGACACATAATGCAACAGCACTGCAAGAAATCTGAGTGCATTATCAGTGACTTTGCAACTGGTTATGCCTGTGTTTACTGCTGACTTCCATCAGAATTTTGCTCCAGATTGACTTAGGAGACATCAGCAATTAAAATTAAGGAATTTTTTTTTTTACAAACAAGCATCAGTGCTGGTTAAGACTGAAAGTCCTGCAAAGAAGAGTGAGAATAGGGTTTGGCTCAAGTGTGTGTTTGATTCAGAACAGACCACAAACAAGGATTGCTTTTTCAGAACCTCTGTGAGTGACACTAAACTACTGTTTACTCTCTTTGAGCCTTTTTTTCCTGCCTCAGCCTCAAATTCTTACCTTTGTGTAGGTCCTGGCGGGGTGAGCCTACTGAGGGCTGCCAGCAGGTATAAAACATATGATTCCTTTGGATTGTTTTTATCAATCATGTTAAATCAATCAAAGAAGCTGAAGATGAAGCCTTACTACCAGAAGCCCTTTTCCTCAGCAAAGAAAACCATATTATTCCAAGCCCCAGGCATGACTAAAATACTTTTCTAGCTCTGACACAGTTAAAACAGCAAAAAAACTCGTCTCAGTCATTTTAATTCTACTCCAGGTAACCATATAGTTTTAATTCCATCCCTTGCATCTTCATGCTGTAATATGAGCTGTGGGCTTCAAACACATTCCATGAAGTACCCAGATAAGAAAAAAGTGCTGTGATTGACTTTTTGCAGACTTGTAACTTACAAGGGGATGTTTATGTAAGATACAGTAGAGACCCGTTTTCCCAGCTAGGAACTGCACTTTGAAAGCAAAGGTATTAAACTTCAGCTGGTCACCTGTCAGTTTGCTTTTTTTATCCACCCAGACTTCTTGCTAAACCTATGTAATCCTGAAATGTAACTTTTAAGTGTGATTTATGGTTATGATTAGATTTGTAGTATCAAGTTGCTCTTGTAAACCCCCTTGTTTTCCTAGGAAGATGGGGCTGTAAATATCCTGGGAGCAGGACCACTGGGATGATATTGCCCAGTTTATTCTAAAAGCTTTGTTGTTGATATTTCTTTTAAAACACACACACACACACACACACACACAAAAAAAAAACCCCAACAACAACAACAAAAACCAAAAAAACCCCCAAACAAACAACAACAACAACAAACCCCCCCAAAAAACACCACCCCAAAAGAACCCCTGAAACAAAAAGAAACCCCAATCCAACAACTATCACATAATAAAATTGCATGTAATGTTTAATTATCTAATGGAATTAGATTTAAAAAATCCCAAAAACAAAAAGAAAAACAAAACAAAACAAACCCAAAAAAATCCCCACAAAACAAACAAACAAACAAAACCCCAAACCAAACAAAACCATGGAAAAAGTAGTTGAGAACAAAGCTGTAGGAGCTTGAAAAAGAAAGCATGGATTCAAACTCTAACTGTGAGGACAAAATCATGATCAGAGTGACTGTGATCTTCCCCAGGGTTAAAATGCAAAGGCGCTAAATTGTAACATCACTGAGAAATAAGGCTGACTTTTTTTCCCCCCTCCCCTCATTCACTGGGGGCATTATGACAAAATGAGAATAGTGCAGATATTTTGGAAAATAAATTTATCAGCACCTCAGACTGTAGCTTGCATCTGCCAGTGGTCTGGATTATATTCAGGAGGTTCTAGAAAGTCATGCAAAAACAAACATGAAAAAGAAAAACAAAGGTTTTTCTGACATAAACCCTTGTAGTGGTGTTTTCATTTCAGGGCTGCCATTTCACTTTACCCAGGGTTAGCTGTTTGCAACTGAGTGTGCATGCACATGTTTAACAACTCACAAAGACCTCCACTGACAGAAAAGTGTCCATGTCAGTACCTGATCCTGGTTTGGTTATACCGTTCATTGATATTGACCATTGCTTGCAGCATAGCCAAAAGGAATATTTTCTTTCCTTTAGCCTGGATCCCGTACGTAGACCATCCTCTTCCCATCAGGCTTGCTGGACACTGCTTCCTCTCTCACAACATTCTCTTTCTGAATTCCCGTGCTTGTGGGGCAGCTTGAGGTACTTCACGATGATATGGTTTTTCTGCTCATCCACAGGCTCAGTGGGATTTTCCATGGAGGAGAGCACTGTGGAGGCATTGCACAGCACAGGACATCTACCAAGATAATTCGAGGAATTCTGTGTGCCTTGTTTCTGTAGGGTGAAGAGAGGAAGGGCAGCCTTTGGCTGGGGAGGAGGGGCTGTTCTTGGGGACAGAACCCTCTCCACATGGGCTGGGGGTGGTGAACTGGGCAGCAGGAGGAAGTGTGAGTTCAGACACAGTTCAAGAGTTGTCCTCAGTGAGCCCGGGCTGGCTCTTGGGTGTTTTCAGCAGGACTTTTGAAGTGTTTGGCAATGAAGAGCTGTAATCGCAGGAAGAGGATGAGAGGAAAACTCACCTCGGGGAAGCTGGCCAGTGGGAAGATCTGGCGAAGCAGAAATAGATAAACATTTGTTTAATTGCTTGTGAGAATACCAAATGAAAAAGCAGGAGGAAGAGGTGGCAGTTTCTTCCCCATTGAGACTGCTGAAATGTCCATAGGAAGTCAGAATAGCAAGATTGGATGCTGGTGTCCTGCACCATTTCAAGTTTATCTTATGAGCAACCATTTGATGAACACCAGACTGGTGTGCACTCCACAAATATGCAGTCTAAGCACTTAAGTTGCTCTTCTGTCTGGTCCTTTTGTCATTGCACTAAGAACACTGAAGAAATAGCCAGAGGGCTCGAAAAGATCATTTTCAGTGTCTTCACTCAAATATGCCGCTTGTTTTTTTGAGAGAGAGGCAGATGTGACATACCTAAATCTGACCAAAATTCAGTGGTTACATTGAAAGTAAGTGCCTTGTTTGTGTAAGACAAAAAGAAAAAGAAGAAGAGAAAGAAGAAGAAGAAAAAGAAGAAGTAGAAAAAGAAAAAGAAGAAAAAGAAGAAGAAAAAGAGGAAAAAGATGAAGAAGAAGGAAAAAAAGAAAAAAGAGAAAAAGAAAAAGAAAAAGTTTTGAAAACCCATCAGTGCAGTCCAGAATGATGAGCCGCTTTCATTAATTTTAGTTATTTAAACATTTTCTTTGTGCTGAGTAGGATGAGATAGATTCTAAAATGAAGAAGAATAATGCTCCTCCCCACCTCTTTGATTTCTCTATCAGGGCCAAAAGTTCAAATGTATTATACAAAGAAACAGCTTTCATCTCATAGAGAGGCCCTTTTTTTTTCTTCAGAAGTTTCTGAGTTATTTACATTTTTACTTCTTCTGTTTGTGTAGGCAATCTCCAGCGGCTGACTCTGAAGCTACCAGTCTGTTGTGTCATCAGATTGGGCCAGAATTGCTCCTTTGACACTGATAGGTACTTGGGTTTTGTCCTAAATCATAAACTGAGAAACCAAAGAAATTTATCAGATCTAGTGCACTTTTACTGGGATGAGGAGGAAATACAGTGGTAGTAAACAAATAGAAGGACCTATTGTGGCTGCAGCTTAGAATCACCAGAGGACCAATTAACACCTTTTTGTTAGGATTAACTATTATGATGTTTTCAGCAAGAGTCTTAAATTGGTACTTTCTTGTAGTTCAAAGTGTGACTACACTGCAGTTACAAGGGAAGTGGAGATCAAAGCTCCCAGAACAAATAATTACACGAAGGTAAATTCCATCTGATTTAGGAAATAGCAGAAGCCTCCAAAGAACAGCAAACAGCCTGGCCGGGAGCAGCCCATCGGGGTGTGAGAAACAAAAGGCGGCTTTCAAAGAGGAAAAAAAAAACTCCTCTCAGGGCTGGGTTGGGATGGGAATGGGGATGGGGGTAGGGGTGAACCGGCCCCTCTGAAACCACACCGTTGTGGGGAGATGCTCTCTGCTGTATCAGCAGCTCCATTATGAAGCATTTTATTTCCTGAGGTTCATCATTCAGCTGAACCGGTGCTAATACGTAGCATAGAAATCCTGCATGAGGTCTGCGTGCTCGGCTGGGAATTTTAAGGTAATTAAGGAGGAAAAAGCCTATTGTGCTATATTTGGTGGCTGGTTTATTTTCTTGGTGTTGGTCCTGTGCCCGGGAGAAGGGGTTGCGGGGTGGGAACAGTGGAATTCCCCTTGTTGCCTCCATGTTCCTCTTGAGGTCTTTCAGTGGAAGCTTGCCAATGAAATACTTGCATTTAAATAAGTAACCCTGGAATTAATTGAAGTCTCATCTTTGATGTAGTCTGCACTTAGATGATACTGTATCCAATTTAGACTTTGAGCCTAAAGTACAGGGGACTTTCTTTCTCTTACCTAAAATACCAAAAAAAGGCTCCAGGCCATGAGTTAGAGTGTTTTAGTGGAATTTTGAAGGAATCATTGGTTTCTTTATTTCTTTATTTTTGTGGAAAAGCAGCAAAGAAATGGATAAATAACAACTGAAGAAGTGAGTTTGCACTACTTCAAAGAATAATAGGTTATATAAGGAGGAAGAAAACCCAACCAAGGAAAATATGGAAAATTCCAAAACATCTTAAGTTTTCCATTTTGTCACTGTCAAAGTCTAGTATTTCTTTGTTATGTCTTTTTAATCCCAGGTGGATTCAATAGAGGGTTAAAACATGTAGTGCAAGGAATGAAAAAAAGTGTCCTGTTTTGCTTGGCATATGAATGAAAATTATACAGCACAAATATACTTGTCTTGAAAATTAAATAAATTACTAAGATCCCTACAAATGACACTGCAATTATTCTTCTTCTAATTAGAAGCTGGGAAATGTTAATTCCATAAGCAGTCTCCTCGTTATTCTCCTGGATTATAAAATAAGTATTCCTTCAAAGACTGGGCATCATGGAATAATAAGCTAACACTTCAGCATGAGGTTGACTCACCTGTTTTCTCTCAGCTTGCGCTGAGCTGACCACCTGTATTTCTGTCAGCCTCCTGAGTCAGATAAAATACAAGTCATACAATTAAATATTTATTGTGACCTCAGGGTATGCTGTATGAAATCTGCACTCAGTTAGGAGCTGGTGTGTGCTTGCTGAACTGGTCCAAAAAGCTGCACCAACAGCTTGATTCAACCTCTTTTCAATTTAACTTGAACTGACAGGAATTAGTATCAATACAACGATTTACAGTGTATTTTTAATTATACGAGGTTTGAAGCCACTTAATTAATCTAGTTTAAATCAAATACTAGTAACGATCCTGAGACTTTTTTCCCCAGATGTGTTGCTTAAAAGAAAAGGATATAGGCCAAGATATTTTTCCTCCCCTCTCCTGAGCAGCACAGAGATTAACTGCCACCTTCTTGATATAGAAAAAATACCAGAGCCCACTGAATTTACACATACAACTTCCATATGGGAACAAAAGAACCTGTTTCTACAAAACTGAAATTCTTTCTAGGTAAGTTCCCGTCCCTTTCAGTTTGTCTTTTTGCCTACTGGGAGAACCTGCCACAATATTGACTGTTGTGAGAAACTATACTCATTTTTAAAATTTCAAAGGCTTATTAGACCTTTACAATATGCTGCAATCGCAGCATGCAAAGCAATCACACGGAGACAAGAGATTTGCAGGGCAGAGTTGCTCCTCAGAGAGAGACTAAGGCTGAGCCCCCAGCCTGTTTATTTCTTACATTTTATACATTTGTGGGTCTGGTTGTGGATTGGCTTCTGGGGTTACCATCTCTCAGCCCAGTGGCCAGACCAGATGTAATTTCCAATTATTTTTAGGCTAGAAATATGTAAACAAAGGACAGGGGATGAAAAACTAACGGTTTGTTTATGTTCCCATGTGTGAGAAAAGCAAAAACTGCTCCTAATATTGTGCAGAAACTAAAGAAACTGACTCCATCTTATGAACAAGTAGAAGGCTTTAAAAAACTCAGAAAAATCAGGGTGACAACATACAACAAAACGACTAAGGAAAATTACGGCCCTGGGAGTGTGTAACTAAACGGCCACGTGCTCGTATACAAAATGGCTGCTCTGCCTTTTATACCCTGGTGTTGCGTCAGGTAACCCTGGCCCCTCCCAAAATCTGCCAATCAAGCCCTCCTCGCAGCCCATTGGTGGAGGCGGCTATCTTGCAGTTTGATTGGCGGTCAGGTGTTGCCAGGCCACGCCCCCAGCCCCGATCCTGCCCTCCTCCCACTCGCCCCGTGCCAGGGCCGCAGGCACCGCCCTCGCTCCGCGTGTCCCGGCTGTCCCTCGGCAGCCACAGAGCGGGAAAGGGCGCGTGGAGAGAACAGAGGACGTCCAGAAACTAATCACAGCGACATAACTCTACATCAGTAAAACTTCTCCTAACATACACGTAGTGTTCATCCCCTAACTGTGGGAGCCAATCATCATATTACCTATCTATAACACTGTCATTCCAATATTCATCAAAGGAATTTAACTTTGTGGATGAAATGAACATTTATGCTCACCCTTCTTCTGCCTCCCTGAGCTACTGGCACACTGCTGGAGCACTTGTGGGGTGAAGCTAGCTGGAGACAGGCTTCCAGAGCCCACAGGAATGCAGAGCTGCTGCCAAGCTGCAGAGCTGTGCTCCACCATGAGAGGTGGCGAGTTCTCCAGGGAAGAGCAGGGCATTTTGTTACTCGTGCTACACCAGCTTGTCTAAAGGGGTTGGTGTGACTCATGCCAGCCCTGGCAGACCCTTTGGCCTGTCAAGTCCATTTCTCGTTGGGCAACACCCTAGCATGGTCCTTCAACCCAGCCTTACCCTCAAAACAGCTTGTGATGCTCATGAGGTGAAGACAAAGAGAATTTTGGCGTGACTGTGATAAAGACCTTGATTATTTTTTTTTCTTTCCTCTGTGGGGACAAACCAAACAAATTAGACCATTCACTACCCAGTGTTGCATCGTGTGTCAACAGTGACCATGTCCAGGGAGGTGACAACCACCAGCAGGGAAACAGAGGAGACAAGTCTTTGTTGTAAGCACGAGAATCCATTTATTCCCCGCCCTATCCCGTGTCGGGGTAGGGGTGAGAGTGAGCAGGGGCAGGGTTGTGGGTTTCATCAGGTATTCTAGGGGAGGAGTCTTAGGTTTTGGTCAAAAGGGGAGAGGTCAGATTTCAGCCACCTCAAAACAGGATTCCACAACTCAGGGGACACCCCTCAACGTGTGTGCTGTGAGGTGTTCATCCTGGGAGCTGGTGGGTCACCAGCTTGGTGGGTTCATGCTCTCTGTCCCTGTGGGCCAGGGCAGGCACTGTGGTCATGTGCCACCCCTCCCTGAATCCTGGGAATGGACAGTGGGAAGGTAGGTAGGTGTGCCTTCCCTTCTTCCCTGCATGAAACGCCCTTTTTCAATGTGGCAAATCTAATGTTTAGGTCAGGTTGATGTTTTGACATAATCTGACAAAAGCCAGGAAATGCACACCCTGCACTCACCCTGGGCACCTTGCTAACTCCCACGGATTTGTTTTCACAACAGCCCTAGCTAAGGGCTGGATTTAGCTTATGAATTTCCTAGTTTGTGTCAGTTTGCCTTAAAGCCATAACCTGGTTTCAACATATTTCTTTCTGTATTTAATATTAATGCTGTAAGTGCTATTTACAATAGCCATCTTCTAATGAGTGGGAAAGAGTACAAAGTCTTTCTGGAGGGGGAACATAAAGTGTTTGAAATTGGTAACAGGCATAGAGGCTGTTGGCAGAGGATCACTTATAATAGATGAACTTTTTTGCTTTTTACTAAACAAGAGGTCAGTTCCATAAAGAAAGAACACTTCCTCCATTTTTAGATGCTTTTATCACAGAAAGGGCTATTATTTTATTTACTGCCTTGCAGTAATTAAGAAAGGGAGTTATTTGTACTGAAGAATGATCAAAGAATGATTATGAAATACGTTATACAAGACCATGTAAAAAGAAAGAATGTTTGTTGGGATGTATAAAGGAGGAACTCTTGCTTAGCTCATTGATGAATTTGACTGTTTGGGCTCTGAAAGCTCTTATTTTCTAACTTTTCTCCCTACTCTGAGGTCTGAGTATTAGAGTTTTAAATCCTCTTGGAAGTCAACAGGAAGTTCGTTCTTACATGAACTGGGCAAAATTGATGTTTCCCTTGAAACCAATAGCATTGACCACAGCAACGCATTTTCACAGAACTCAAGCTCCATTCAGAACAGCATATTATAAGCAGTAATTGAAACAGCCATACCCTATTGCTTCTTCTGTGATTGTTCTCTTCCGTTACAAATGTGGTTGTGCAGAAATTCAAAAAACTAAAGGGACCAGGTAGAAGAAAAATGCTGAAAGAGGACTTCTCAGGATCACTCTGATTTATGCTTCCTCAGAGAAAGTCCTGATTGTCACAGGTGCAGTGACTTCCCTCTATGCTTCTGAAAAAGGTCTTGGGATGTTGTATCAGCTGGGTACATTTAATTCCTAATAATCTTTGCTCATATTTAATGTTCCCATAGGGTGCAGGAGGGCACATGAGTCAGAATTTCTCCCTCTAGAATTCCTCCACCACCTTGTGAGTGAGATAGCAACATTTTCTCTCTCTCTCTCTTTTTTTTTTTTTTTTTTTTTTTTTTTTTTTTT
>JANEHK010000052.1:3915345-3942271 GCA_025960845.1 Tachycineta bicolor | reverse complement strand
GGAAGAAGATTCCTCCTGGCCTTTGTGGAGATAGCTTTAATGGACCTAATTTGCATAGAATTGATATTTCCTCTCTCCTCCCAGTCAATCAAGAGGAGCTACCTAGATAGCTTAGAGAAAGAGCTCCCTGCAGCTGGCTAAGTTTCTGATGCTAAAAGACTCGCCTTAGTGCAGCCATCCTTGGTGCTCTCTGGGGTTGTAAGGCACAGTGCAAATTCAAGTCATGTTTCCCTCTGTCACAGACCTTACCTCATTTTACAGCATAGCAACTATTAATAGAGAACATTAAATGGTAAACAGAGTCCACATGGCTCCATGTACTCCATGCTCTGCCTTTGCCATTGCTGGTACTTGATTGTTTAAGCACAGCTATAATTTCCTGCTATTTAGGCCATCAGCCAGCCTCAGGGTTGTGGAGGGGCAACACGCCGAATGGTCCAGGCCAGGGAACACAAAGCCTGGGAGCTAGCTGAGCTGGTTTTCTGGAGAAGGAAGGTTTTATTCTCCCAGGCAGATATGATCTATTGTGGAAAGCTGGCAGGACAGGAAACTGACACAGGGCTTGACACTGCCTGCAGAGATTGTTCTCAGACCCTAGCAAGACAGAAATTGTCATTTACTTGTTAGCCTCCTGCTGGCAGAAGCCCTATTTCCTTTTGTTTTGAGCTAAAGGCTCCCTTTCCCTCTCTCAGCTCTTAAAGGTTTCTCCTTAAGACCAAAATAAGGGGTTTCTCGTAGAAGAAAAGAGGTTTTGCACAATGAGTAGAGTTACAAAGGAGTGAATGACAGGCTTCCTCTGCCTGACAAGCGGCTGGAGTGAGGAGCGTTTGAGGGTGCAAATAGAAATAATTGTGCTGGGTGTTTGTAGAGTCACTTATTCATTAGATCTCTTTTCACTATGTTAACGAACTTATGCAGCCTGATCCTGTTTTTAATTCATTTGGTGTCAGTCACAGTTCTGCAGAGTTTGGGACAGATCCCTGTATCTCTAAGCTTATCCCACACAGGCCACTGAATTCTGCAGGCCAACTGATGCATGGCTGGGGCGAGCATCTTTCAGGGTTCACTTCAGAAAGACATTCAAATTTGATTCAAAAGCACAGGAGAGGAAATGCTAACTTTCACTAGGTATTTTATTCCAGAGTTCAGCAAATCACATTGTTAGACTGTTATGAATATATCTGTCTTCACCTTTTCCCAATTGTTTCTTGCCGTGTTTTTCCCAACTAGATAAAAAAGGGGATTCGAAGCCAGCACTACTCACTCTGTTAGAGTTCTTCACAAAAAAGTGTACTTTTTTCTTACTACTTTGTTGCCTGCTCTTCAGTTTTCCAACATCCTTTAAAACTAGCGAGTGCAACATGGATGTTGCACACAGAAGCCCTTCATGTTCAAGGAAAATTGCTGCTTTATTATTTTTTTTTTTAATTTTTTTTAAAAGAATCCCTGGTTTATAGACTTCTTTTCTCCAGTTTCACAGAGAAATAAACTGGATTCTGGCATTCAGAAGTTTTCATAATGTTGAAACAATCTGGATATTTGTAAATATAAAGACTAAATATAAAGACACACTCAGGACTTGTGTGATTGTAATGTGCTGCTAGTTTTAAGAAGTCAAAATTTCTTATTAATCTAATTTTCCTTAGTGTTCACCTAGGGGTTTCTACTTGATACCAGAAGAGAAAGCTGTTAGAGCATCTTAGGCTTTGTGCATGCTTACTGATTGCACTGTGATGGTTAAATTTCTGTAGTCATATGGGTTTAAGAGGTGGTTGCCTCTGTCTTGATAATTATTTATTATATATTTCTAAAATAATATAAACAAAAGCTAGAAAAAAATATGTTTGCATGAGGATAGGGTTATATGGCAAGAGACTACGTCAGTCTGTACTAAAAATCGGCATATATTGACAAATATTTCTAGCATAGAGAAGCCAACTGAGTTGTTTTACAAAAGCTACTGGAAAACAATTGTCAAAACTGATGACCAGTTCTTTATTCTAAATCCTTAATATTTCAGATATGGAGAAATACAGCAAAACATTCACTTTGGAATTAGAGGAAACACAAAAGTCTCCCTGAAATAACACAACAGTAATAATATCAATCTGCTTTTAATGGCAACCGCATCAGCACACTATGTATAAACTTTTCTTAGTACTAGAATTATCCAAGCTATATTCCTTGGATTCCTGTACTTTGTAGTATCAGTTGGTGCATTGTCTAAACAAGAAGGTTTTGATTCCCACGGTTCCTAAGGGGAGTGATTATTAAGGTAGGCAATAGATGGGTTTTATAACGTCGATTCTTGTGTGTGCAAAGCCTGTGCTGGATGGGGAAGGGTCTCCAAAAGCTGAGGTGAAAGCGTGAGATGTGCAGTGCAAGCCAGCTGAGGGCAAACAGAGATGGGGGATAGGTCATCCTCTCACTGCTGGTAGGAGAAGTTGAGGTAGGCTGTGGTTTATTATGATCTGTCTGTAGCAACACAGCTCCAAAGCACACAAATCGTGTTGGCAGGTGTTTGATAGTTTCTAGCTGTAAAATGCTTTAAAAAATGTGGGGATTGGAGGTAACTGGGCTGAAACTGAGCATTACAGGTGACCCAATGTGAAAGTTACTGAAGGAGAAGGACTTCCTCCTCTTATAACTGTTGTGGTTATGTAGTTTTGTCTTCAATTTGGTTTTGTCCCCTTTGTCCCTGTGAGTTAGTTTAATCCACCTGTTCCATGGAACATTAGCTTAGTCATCCCTCACCTGCCTCAGAAAAATAAAATAGTTTTCCACTGTGTTAGCAATATGAATCAGCCCAGGAAGGATTTTAACGTGTGCCAAGGGAGTGGAACCAGCAAACAAAAGCAGGAGCAAGAGAAAGAAGGAGGAGAAAGTGGGGTGACAGAGCATGCTGACAGTCACTTAACTGGACAGCTGCTTGATAATCCCTGGTAAGTGCTTCTGAGAAGTGCATGGGTCAATCAAAAAGACAAGGTCCAACTCTGAATTCAACTATATTTTATTTCAGAAGTCAGCAACTGAAAGTTCTCAGCCAGAAACCTGCATCTGCTGACATGGTTGCTACATGGCTGTGTAGAAGAAAAACTGAGTCAAGGTGCTTAAAGCCATGGAAACAAAATGGGACTTTGCAGAAGCTGAACTTTTACATAGATACCTGAGCTTTCTTACCAGGTGCTTGATGGAGATCTTGACTCTCCAAGAGATGAGCTGGTTAGTTCTGTTAAGGCCATTGCACATGGCTAATGCTGTCTTCTCTATGAAGTTTTGATTTTGCCAAAAATCATACAGCCCCTTGTATTTAAAGAATGAATACTGGCTGAGTAACATTTAAAATATTTTAAAATATAATTATAGGATCATTCCTAACGTCTAGGCATACTGAAATGTTTGATGTTACATATTCTGCATCCAAATTATGTGCATTTCCGAATGATCTGTGTAGATGTATACTTGTATATTACACTTTCGAGAAGGTCCCGTCTGGTCCTGTGAGCTGAAAATCTATTGCAGTTTAAAGAGTATTAGCTGTACTCTCAGAGTGTAATCTCTGTTTAGTTTCATCCAAAAGGCTTTTGATTTTATTTTCTGAGAACACCTGCAGTTCAAATCAAAATACACTTAATAGGGACCAATTGTAAAATTGGTTTCAGAAAAGTGTCTCTCATCCTAAGTAAAATGCTAATGTAGGCACTCTTGTCTTTTCTTGATGGTGATGTGACTTTGATGTAACAAAATACACGTTAGAATAAAACTGCTTTCTTTTCCTGATGAATCACAAAGCCTCGTTTTGGAAACTGCCAGTGGTGCCTTAAGTTTTAGCTTTCATATTTTTCAGATTCCATACTGCATTGGTATATAACTCTGAACTTCATATAAAGGGGTAGCAAGTTCTCTTCACAGGGTAGTTAGACTAAACAATCCTTTTCCAGCCTGAGATCCAAAGACACTATTGCAACTTCAAGGCCAAAAACTACGAACAACAGCAAATTGAGAAGAGCGGTCTGGGAGGGTGGGACTTCATAACCTGAAGCTGTTATTGGACAATTAACCCCAATACGTAAATGGACCAAAACTTTAAAAAGTGTGAAACCTTGTGACTTGGGGTCCATTTGGAGTTCATCTTGGGTAGACCCACAGCTGGGCTCTTGTACTGCCCAAGGTGTATCCTTTGAAGGCCTTTTAATGAATACCTACTTTATTCCTTAACGCTGCCTCTGTTCCAGGTAGCCTCTCAAGGCATCAGTTTTTGGCAGACTCTGCCATGATGGCAAAAAATCACCAGGACTCCTGGGTCTGCTTTCCTAAGTATGTGGATCATGGCAGTAGGAGACTGTTATTTGCTCCTACAAACTTCAGGCAGTATTTGGGATTTACTGAGGTTCATGCTAACTAACCACGTGTGTGAAGATCTCTGGGTTTGGCTCTCAACAGATAAACTAGAATGAGCAGAGGCAAAATTGAGTTAAATCCTCACTTTAAACACAATGAATTGGAAAATATCTCTGAAAGTGCTTCTCCAAAATCAGCTAGAAAGCCTGCAGCAGAGCTGATGAATTCTCTTAAGAATCTGGACCGATTTTCCTCTTACAGTGAAATACTGTATATTTCTATAATTATACAATCCCTAACAGTACACACAGGGACACATTGCCAAGAGCTGTATCAGAGTATGAGCTGGCTAACAAGTCAGGAGTCAAAAAGATCTTCTTGTTGAAAGAATTCCAGTCAGAGAACCTTGTTTATAGGTTTTTTAAATAGCTTTACAGTAATTTAAAGTAACTACAAATAACTGGTCCCTTTCCTTTTAAAGTCCCTACAGATGAAAAAGAGGGCATCACACAAGAATTTGAGGTTACGAAAACCAGGGTGTAGGATGCCCATTATTGATTATATCTCTCTGGACTTCACTGCTCATACACAGACAGACACATTTGGAGAAGCAAACTTCAAAATAGGCTATTTTTTTTTTTTTTTTTTTTTTTTTTCCTCCCCCCTAGGAAAATAGCATAACAATACAATGATAAAATCAGCTTGCCATCTTGACATAAACAGATGGCTTTCCAGGATTTCGTTCTCCTGCAGTATGACATGCTATTTTCTTCAGGGTATCTTTAAATTCATCATCATTTGGCATTAGTGCAACTAACTGAGCTTAAATTTTTTATTATAATTTTCTGTTCTAATTTTAAGTGCTACACTGTTTTCTTTCCTCACAGGCTGACATTAATCACTTCAGGAAACACTTTGCCTTGTAGCCGGGGGCTCCCAGTCTTGCAAATGTTCAGTCTGTGGTGATCTGATAAGCTCACTGCTGAAAGTACTTTGCAAGAAGAGATTTCATTTGTCTTGAATATTGGGTAACAAACTGTCAAGATTTCTCTTCCTTTTTAATACATCATTTCTATACAACTCAGACATCAGACAGAACAACTATCCAGACCAGGAAAGTGAAAAAATGCACTTAAATGAAACACACTACTGAACGCTTAATATTTTTTTGCTAGAAAAAGGCAACAGAAATTCTGTTAAATTGGATTATCATGTCTGGCTCACACCATACAGTTTGTACATCAAATTGTCCAAACAGCACAATAATATGTCACCTCTTTAATTTGAAGTTCTATATACCAGCGTAATGCAAGAATAAAACTCAGTTGATAGCTGTGATATCAAAGCAGGAAAAAAGTTTAGTATGAAAAAAACACAACATCCCCCCCAAACAAACAAATAAATAAAACCCCAAACTAAAAACTCAACAACAACAAAAACCAACCAACCAACCAACCAAACAAACAAAAAAAACCCAACAAAACCCCAAACCAAAACAAAAACCCAAACAAATAAAAACAACCCAAACCAGCATGACTTGATTTCTAGCATGGCTTCAACTCAAATAAAACTAAAAAAGCCCAAGGAAAAATTAAACAGAAAACAGATTACAAAAGGATTAAAAAGCGAAGTATACATTGCCAAACACACATATGAAAATCTATTAACTTTAATGAGTTGTGTTTCCAAAGCTCGAAGTTGTTTAAAAGGCTCAGACTTTGAGGTAGTGGCTACCTTTTTGAGGAATTCCAAAACTAGTCTGTGAAGCTTTGGTTCTTTTAATTTAAGGACATCCCCTGATTTATTTTGTTTTGTTTTTATTTCACTTTTACATTCAGTGTACTTGGCTGATATCTGACTAATTTCTGGAGCCTGTGCTTGACCAACAGAACCTACATCGTGTATGCGTGGAAGGGATGTTCTGTGACTCAGCCTAGAGGCGTGGGGAGCTCAGAGCTGTAATCCTGCCTTAGTCAGAGGTGTTCCCATGAAGCATAGTTTCATTAATTAACCAGACTACTCTTTAAATGGGATTAATTGCATGGGTCTAACTTGTAAAACTCGCAGAATGTGAGAAAAAACAAAATGGGTTATGGGAAATGCATCAGTGGGGAATGTAATAGGATATTCCTGAACCTTTTTCTGGGTTACATTGCAACACTTGTCTGAGAAATATTGACACAGCACTGACTGCTCAGCTCCTTTTATGCCTTAGTTTATCAATAAATGGGCTGGCTTGTTCATAACTTTATTTTCTACCTGAAGCCTGAAATACTGTGTTTGTGTATCAGTGGGAATCAGTGGCAATTTGTATATCAGGAAACATATGAATTGTGGAATTGGCAGTTCATGTAAATAATGGAAGAGCAAATAAAAGGCACAAAAATGAGAACTGTATGGTATAGTTTGAAAAAAAAAGCCTCAGCTTGAGGACTGTGGAAGGGATTAATTTTGTGGATCACGTGCATTAACAGAAGTTATTCTACAAACACATTCTATGTTAATCTATGTTAATTCTATCAAGAGGTGTTTAGGTAACCAGGCCAGGTCATTAAGGCAAGTGTAAATCACAGTGCTAGTAAGTGTCCTTGGGGTGTTTAACAACTCCCGTACCATGGTATCAGATTTAACTTGTTTCCTTGTACACACTTCCTGTGCACAAGATCTATCCTTGACTTGTGTTATGGCAACACACTGGTTGGCGCTCAATCAGTATCACTTCCTGTTTTGATTACAACTAATGCATAAATTGTAAATCAAGAGGACCATAAACCAGACAGCATCATAAACCTGCCCATAACATTCTTACTTAGTGCTTCTGCTGTAGGCTTAGTGCTGGTTGCAACTGACAGTCGAAAGCTGCAGTTTAGTCCTCTGATGTGCCAAAATGATACCAGGCGATGATACTATAAACTGCAGAACCTGTGAAGGGTGTAGGGATGATAGTTAGGCTAGGCGTGAGGGAACTGAAAGAGTTTGTTTGGATTTTCCAAGGAAAATACCTGACTTGGGAAAAGAATTTTTGTAATGAGCAGTATTTTCATTCTGATTCAGTTTTAGCCCTGCAGTTGACACTGGGGAAATACATAGATAACATCGAAGGAGTGTGAGAGTCTTAGTATTTATTGATCTCTGCAATTTCTCATACAGTAAGTTGTGTGTGTAGTGTAGATTGCAGTTTATTTGTAAATGACCTTTCTTTCCCACGCGTGAGAAAATGCAGTATTTAGACAAGCGGGTCCTATTCCCTAGATGGTACCTTTAAGTGTCACTGTATTGCAAACAAACAATACCACTGGGCATAGAGCTTACAAATCTTTCTGTCAGCTGAGCCAGCTGAGGGATTACTTGCCTACTGATGCTGAAAGAGCTGTGTGTTGCAGTGTCTTAAGAAAAGCTTTCTTCACTTTGTAAAAAAATCCGAGCAATTGGTTCACGGCCTTGCAAAGCAGGCAACTGGCTGACAGTGTTTCATTGAGCTTTAATGGAGAAAAGCCAGATCTGAAAAAAATGAGTGTAGTAGTCTCAAATGTGTTAATAAGATAGAGACTTTTTGCGACCTCAATCTTATTAAAACTTCTTTTTTAAAAGAAATGTCAAAGAAAACACTCAACAGTCTGGGAAAAAGCTCCTGAGTGAAGAAGGCTGTAGTCTTGTTTTAGTTTAAAGTCAAATAAGTCATAGTTGAGGAACTTACTTACTGAGGACAAACAGCCAAAAAGCTAAAGGATATGGAATATGCAGCTAGTGCCAGTACTTTTTACTGATTTCTTTACGGGAATAAAAATACAAGTTCCCCTAGTGAAAACAATCCATCAGTCTTTTGCAAACCTACTGCCTTTGCAGTCATGTAGTGCTACCATTTAGAAACCAGACTTGCTCTAAACCATATGCTCTTCTTTTGAATTAATACAACCTGACCAGTCTTTATTTGATTATCATTAAGCTGAAACTGAGCAATTGTTCTTTACCTGTATTTATCTTGACATTTTACTGCTTCAGTTTCAGACCTGAAAGATTATTTTGTTTAATGTTTATCTATTTTCCTCTCATAACAACAGCAGTTAGGCTAGTACATAATTTCTGCTTATTATAAATATTGCTGGACTTCATCTGTAAATTATTTGATTTAGGAATATAAGATTATTACAAAATGGAATTAAAATTTATTTTGAAGTATTGTTTGGGAATAATGTGTTCAGGTTTAATGTTCTTATTATTTGATTTGAACTAGAGAAAATGGATTTGCTATAAAGCAAATCTTGCCTACCAAAGAAGCTTAGTTTTCAGTGTTAGTTTTCAGTGGAAGGAGCACCATCCCCAAGCTTTGAACACTGAGACCTGCTAAATTGCCCTGAAGAAAGGTGCTTTTCTCAGAATTGCTGTGCTATGCTTTGGCTTGTTCAGTGTGTATGAAAGGCATGAACAGATGGGTTGGACTACTTCTTAATTCAGGGGCTTAACTGAACTGAAGTCTGGATGTACTCACACATATTTTGAACCTTTAAAAACCTTCTCTGCTTGAAAGTCAATGAAACCACGAATAAGTTCTGAATGCTATTGGTACCTGCAAGTTTAATATCTAAAATTTATTGATACTGCTATTTAGCTTTGAGGAAACAGCTTTTTAGTTTAGGAAGAAGTTATTTGTCTCACACAGCTTGGCCCTGTTTGAAGCTGGTGGTTGTCGTGTCACCTTGCAATGCACAGATGAGGCACAGGCAGCAGAAGCTCATTCTGTCTCAGTAAGGAGGATGCCAAAAATGTGATGTGCTTGAAATCACTGGTCAGCAGAAAGAAAAACAGTATTTGAAAGAGTGATAGGAGGAATGAGTTTACTATGAACGTGTTTATGGAACAGCACACATGTAAATTACAAGCTAGTTTAATTTCCTTGATCTGTTTGAGAACTTTTTCTAGAGCCCAACTCTACTTGGTTCCAGCCGAAGGCAGCGTGACTGACTCCTCCCAGAATGATCCATCTTGGGCAGGATTTCACTTCAGCTGTGGCTTTACAAAATTGGAAGATAATAGTAATTTCTAAATTATTTTTTTATCAAACCTTGCAGCCCAAAGTACTAAGGCTTTCAATTAGCAATGACGTTTGTGTAAGTGTAAGTGACCAGAACAACTCCTTGGAGCCTGAAAAGCCTTTGCACATGGGTCAGGTCATCTTGGTTTTAATGAGCTTCTGTTTTGTATAATTTGTAGTTTTAACATATGCTAGTGTACTATAAAGGGCTGCATCTTTTCTTGGCTTTTGAATCACAGGATATCCTGAATCGGAATATACTCACAGAGATCACTGAGTCCAACACCTGGCCCTGCTCAGGGTGTCCCCCAGAGTCACACCATGTGCCTGAGGACGATGTCCAAATGTTTCTTGAACTCTGTCAGATTGGTGCTCTGACCACTTCCTTGGGGAGCTCATTCCAGTGCCCAGCCACCCTCTGGGTGAAGAGCATTTTTCTAGTGTCCAACCTAAACTTCCCCTGAAGCAACTTCAGGCCATTCCCTCAGGTTTCTCATTTTATCTTTGTATTTCTCAAGGGTAACAAGATGCTTATGTTCCCCCTGTAGCCAAGGGGCAAGGAGTAAGAATCTTGCCCAAAGTCGCCCATTATGGTTTTAGGTGGTGAACCTGCAGCTTCCAAAGCTTTTGCCTTTACTGTTGTTTTTTGCCATTAACAGTAACTCAGCTCTGCTAGAATTGGCCATTTCTGGCTTGTGATACAGTCAAGAGAATAACTATTCCTTTTAATAGCTCCCTTTAATCGTTTAAACCTATTCAAACCAGGCTTATTGTGCAAGGTGCTAAGAACAGCTCTAGGAGTCAGAAACATGCCTGGGGGAATAGGGGGGCCTTCTGTACAACACTGAAATTGAAAATGGTCACTATGAATCCTGGATTAAGATGCTTCCCTTTTTATCCCCTGCCATGATGCTTGTATTTACGTTCTCAGGGTAGAAGCCAGGTATTAAGTGCTGTCATTTGTCCTGCCTGTGTGTATTAGGTTAAATCTTGACTTTACAGAATACTCTTAAGTTGATTATGACTTCATCCTTTTATTTATTTGTCTTGGTTTTGGCTGGGATAGGGTTAACTTCCTTCCTATTAGCTGGTACAGTTCTAGGTTTAGATTTTGTATGAGAATAATGTAGATAACACACTCATCTTTTAGCTGTCACTGAGCAGGGCTTACACTATGTCAAGGACTTCCCATTTTCTCACGTCGTGCTAGAGAGGAAGCTGGAGGTGCACAAGAAGTTGTAGGGGAGGCTAACCCAAATCAGGCAAAGGGATGTTTCACACCATATATCATCATGCTGAACAATAAAACTGGACGAGTAGGGCAGTAGAGTGGGAGCCTACTGCTCAGGGATGGGCTGGGCACTTGTTAGCAGGTGGCTAGCAGTTGCACCGTGCATCACTTGTCCTGCATATTCTTTTTCTAATTATTGTTTTTCCTTCCTTATCTGTCTGATCAAACTGTCTTTATCTCAACCCATGGGTTGTACCTTTTTCCTGATTCTCTCCCCTGTCCCACTGTGAGTGAATGAGAGTGAGTGAATGACTGCACGGTGTTTAGCTGCCTACAAAATGAAACCACAACGGTATTGGTACAACCACAGGTTACATTTTCAGTGAGTGAGCAGGATACTTCTTGGTCTTTTCAGACATCTCATCACCTGAGTCACAAATACCCAGAAAGTCCTTTCCCACACTGGCAAATGAAGAGGTTGCACAGAATGCAGACATGTAAAGAAAACCTTTTTTAATGAGACCATCTGAATTTTCAGCAGTATGTTTCCAGAATGCTGGAATACAGTTCCACGGTACCACTGAATGTAATTAGACTTCAATTAAAATGCTGGCAGGCATGTGTGTTCTCTAACTGCAAATAAACACAGCTCCTTTTTTAAAAACATTGAACTACCAGGCTATGCCATATTTAGAAAAATTTGGTCAGGATGATGACTTTACTTTGAAAACTGAAACTGCAAAATTTGGATCTAGGAAGAGTTTTTACAAGGCTGCCAGCTGCTTTCTTACTGCAGAAAATGCAGAAATTATAATGATAGGACTTTGTCCAGATTATAGGAGACTATAGAATTTTGAATTCTGCCGGTCATGCAAAGTAGAAGCAGCAAGCTTCATAGAAAATAGTTTTAATAGACCTCTGCTAATATTCGGCATTCCATAAAAGGGTAGGTTATTTTCCATTCTTTTCCTGACATTTTTTGACAGAGGTTACATGTTTACCCAACTGAATATGTTGAAAGAGAAAAGCATAAAACTCTCTTGGACAGGGTAGTTAAAGTGGAAGAAATGTTATTTTAAAGCTTAGGGAATACCTGAAAATTTGGTGGTGTGAATTTGATACAGAACTTCAAACTCTTCTATATACACGAAGGCTCTCCTTCATAAAGCTGTGTAGAATAAGGCTGCTGGAGTGATGGACTTTTATCTACATTCAAACTAGGCATAACATTCTTTCAGATACTGACGTGATACAATCCCCTGTACCCCTGGAGAAGATCCCCCATTTCTCAGCAGTCTACAGGGCATTAGTAGTAGGCTGCTGATGACACATAATACTTGGCTGCTCTAAAGCTTGGCTTTTGGATGAGAAAATTCTGATTAAAAATTTAGCTGTAGCATCTACTCTGACTGAGGTCACTGGTGCTGCACACTTCACATTCATTGTGAATCTTCTCTAGCGTCCTAAGGTGACTTTGTGATGCTTGTATCCCCAGCTATCTGTTCTGTCTGCGCTGGATGTTGTGCTCTGTGCATCTAAGACTGGTTCTGAGGGTGGAGCGGGGCAAAGAAGAAGTGCGCAGTTTGTTTTCAGAAACTCTCACTCCTCCCTCATTCTGTGATGTCTGCAGCACAGACAGACAGAGAGACAGAGATCTCCTGTGCTTTTAGTTGGTTGTAGCTAGCTGAGGCAGAGAAGTTCCCGGGACTGTTTTTTTCCTTTTTCTTGGAACTGTTTAAACCTGTTCTGGACTGAAAACCCAGAAAACACTGAGAGCTCACACCTGTGTCCTATTGGGACGTGTGCCTCGACATGTTCCAGTGCTGGAGGGACTGATAAGGGACTGAGTGAGCCAAGCTACACCCACAGCAAGGACTTTCTGAGTTTGCCATCTCTGTTCAGAATGGCAAGAGGTTTTATTGTTTAATATTATTCAATTTTTCTGCTTGTGAACACTTTTCTTGTTGAATAAACAGTTTTTTCTACTTTTCTCTAAGGAAACTTTTTTCCCGGACCAGTTTGGGGAAGGGCCACTTGAATTTGCTATTCTGGAGGGACCCCGTTCAGAGGTTTTCTCCCAAATTTGCCCTAAACCAGGACATCTAGTCAACAAACCTCCAGTGACTGAGACCCTACAGTTTGTGAGAAAGACTTTTTAAGGATCTAGGATCTGGAGATCCTGAGTACTTGAAAATTTGTAAGATAATTAAGACTTCCCGTTGCAGAGAATGGGGCCCTGTTCACTATCAGCTCAGACACTAGAACTAAGTTTGCCTGTGTGTTGTGAAAGCCCTCATTAAATTCTTGTCTGAGGGTGGTGCCTTCTTTAATGAGCTAAGTCTGCTCAGATGTCTAGACCAAGACTATTTCCATAGGATGACATGACTCTGCTCTTTGATCAGTACTTAAAGTGTCACTTCTTTTCAATATGGCACAAAGTTTAAATGGTTTTCTATTGCATCAGTGCACCACAAAGTGTGTGTTTTGCATTCTTCCCTACTGTCTCTGTTTATATGTGTCATACCACAATTCTTTGGGAAAGACAGCCTGATTTCCTGAAGGATTTGTCTGTGCCCTGAACACTACTAATCCTCTCTTTGTAGCACCTCATCATCTTACCATGACCTTGATGTTGCTCTCTGAAGTGCCGTTCTGCCACCTCAGTTTCTCTCACACTGGTCCACTTGAGTACAGGTGTACATTTTTATTACCTAAAAGTTGGGGATGTGCAGATTATCTGGACAGCGCCTGTGTGCTTACGGGCCATCCAGGTGAAGCTTCTCTGGCTTGATAACGAAAAGGTGGCTTTAACTCACCCTCCAAAAGGTAATTTTAGATATAATCTTCTAGGCAAACATGAATTTTCGCAGCATTTCTTGGAGACTTTTATTTCTGAGTCTTCAAATATATTTGTCCGGCAGGTAAAATATGGACACACTTGAAGAAGCTGTTGTAGGTGAAAGAGACACACAGACAGACTGACCGACATTTTAAGGGTTTGGGTAGGTCTCAGTTTCCCAGGAAACAGGGGAGAGAAGAAGACAAAATAGAGATAGCTCTATGTGTTCCTTGAATTCCAGCCATTAAAGTTGCATGATGGGAGTGGGATGGGCCGAGGAGCGTGACTTCCTACTAGGTCAAGCACTATTCAAAATAGAAGGAGAGCTTTATGGTCATGCCAGAGGATTTGGAATTCAAAGTGTTCCTCTCTGAGCCCACAAATGGTGGATGCTGGCAAGAAGAGAGGTGGTGGAATGTTTCAAATAAGTCCTGGCTGCTTTCTCTGATTTGTGTATTTTGTGTTGGACAAACTTGAGAACTGTGTTCTTCTCCAGGGGGAAATTTAAGAAATATGACTTTAGACGTAGTGCTGGGGGGACACGGATCTCTTCACTGTGGTGACCAGTGACAGGATCTGAGGGAATGACCTGAAATCGTGTCAGGGAAGGCTTAAGTTGGATATCAGGAGAGGTTTATTCACTCAGAGGGTGGTTGGGCACCAGAACAGACTCCTCAGGGAAGTAGTCACAGCACCAGCCTGACAGAGTGCAAGGAGCATTTGGACAATGCTCTCAGGCTCCTGGTGTGAATCTTGGAGTGCCCTGAGCAGGGGCTGGACCCAATGATCCTTGTGCGTTCCTTCCAGTTCAAAATATCCCATGATTTTTAAATTTTGTTACAGTTTTTTAATTTGGTGTCCATCTATCCTGCCATCCCACCATCTCCCTCTCAAGCTGCATTGTCAGGATAAGGAGTGGTTCAGTCTGCTCATTTAATTTCCTGGAAGGATGAAACCTGAATGCCTGCACTCTAGGAACTCTGTGGAAACAAACATATTGCCTATCTTTAGACTGTGCTAAAATCTTAGTCTAATTTTGCAATAAAATGTTATTCCGCACAAAGTCTCTGTCAGGCTGCTGTTGGAGTACCTTTGAAAAGCCTCCTGGGAGAAGTGCCTGTCTTACCTTGTTTTGTGTTTAAATGCAAGAACAATGTCAGATACCTTTGCCAGGAGCACTTGTATTCTTTAAGACAGTGTCCTGTCAGGTAAAAGGATGTGACACCTGGTATTAATACAGGTCTCAGCACTGCTCTAGCACATCGGTGGCATTCTCATTATGGCTAATGTAATTTCAAGCTCATGACATAAAATCTTTATTTCATAATATTTTTATATTATACTATGCAGTATGCAATTTATTGCATACAATTTTATGCTTAAGATATTGGTGTGAATATAGTTAGAACTGCTTGCTTCCCATCAAATTAGAAAGTATTTTTCTTCTTTTGAAATAAACTGATACAAACTCATGAAATTATTGTAGCCTGCAAGATTATAATCTTTCACTTTGGAAACACTGAAATTTACCAAGGTTATCCCTAAAGAAGATATTCTTTTTCCTCTAAAAAAAATGTTTAATCTAAAATGCTGAATGTCTCCCTAAAAAACAACTTGTGCTATCAGTTGGATTTTCAAACATGGTGTTTTATAGCACAGTGAATTAAACTTTATAATTAATCTTTCAACATCTATATGAGTGTTAGCTTAATATACATTATTCCCATTGATGTAGCAGCTGTCTAGGTCCAACAGTACAAACCCCCTCACAATGTATCTCTTATTTTCCTGCCAAGAAAAGACCATCTTATTTACCTAGAACAGAGAGAGAGTTGATACTACGACACCATTCTATGGCCACTTACCTGAATTAGGTGGGGACACGCCTTGAATTCTAAAGATAACAGTGTAACATTAGAAGATTAAGAAAGAAAAAACAAAAACAAAAACAACCCACAAAAAACCAAAAAGCCTACAAAAAACCCCAAAATAACAACCCCCCCAAAAACCACAAAAAAAACCCCCAAAAAACCACACAAAAACCCACCAAAAACCAACCAACCAACCAACAATAACAACAAAACCCCCAAAAAAAAAACAAAGGAAAAAAAAAAAAGAAAAACCCAAACCAAAACCCACCCTAACAACAAAAAAACAGACTCAAGGGTTTTTTAATTGCCAAATTTCCCTCAAGACAGTTTATGTGAATTTCAGGGAAACATCATAACATCTAGCAATAAGCAAGGCCTGGAACAGCACTAAAAAAACCAACCAACAAAAAAACCCACCCCATACCCAAATAAACAAACAGAAAATCAGCTTTAAAAAAAAACAAAAACAACAAAAAAAACAAAAGAAAAAAAAAAAAGTAATGGTGGCATCTCACAGCTCCATGAGAACTGCAGGCCAGGCTGTTGACATATTAAAGAAATATGGGTACTGATCTAGTATCGATACCCAACTGTGACGGACAAACACTCTCTAAGAGTTTGAAGTTAGAAAGTGTATGTATATTATGGCAGGGCAGCACGTGGGATATTTCCCTAATTCGCACTGCGAAATTCACAGGTCATTACAAAGCCTTTTATTTACAAAAGTGTTGAATATCCAAAATACAAATGCATATTCACACCCCTGTCACCTCCCACTCCTCGCTTCGTATGCTAATTGGCAAAAAGGCTATTAAGCATGCGTACTTTGTTTCCTAAAATGAATCAGGGGTCTATTCTGGGGAGGCGTCACCCAAAATGAGGAAGTAAGATGAGTCTTCCTCATCCTGACCTTTCTACCTTTTCAATGCATTCATGACAAATGAATCCTTGGTAGAACTTATAGTTTCCTGTGTTGAATGGGTTCTTTAAGCAGGAAGTCTGCAGTTATCTTATATCTTATTTATCGCATTTTGTTTTTTTGTTACAAGCACAGCTACACAAACATAAAGCTGACAAGCAGTGAGTTACTAAATCCGGGGTAGCTTATCTAAGATCCGGCTTCTGTTAACTGAGAACAAAGCTCACCTACCTACTTCAGCTAATTCAGCAACTTATTATCTTAACTTTCCCAAAAACCCCTTAGTTCTTCAAAATTAATGTCTCACTGTTACAGGCAAAACTGATGTGACAGTTGAGAGTCAGCTCTGAAAAATGCCATGCTATCCTTGTGCACCAGCAGAGCTAAGCTTTACACCACCACTCTTTACAAGGCGTAGCTGTGGTGGGTTTGCCTGGAAAATGTTGGTTACAGGGGTGGCTTCTCTGAAAAGGTGCCAGGAGGTCTCCCCGTGTCCATCAGAGCCAGGCCAGCTGGCTCCAAGGCCGACCCTCTGCTGCCCAAGGTCAAGCCTCAGTGACTACAGCAACACCTCTGGGAAAAAGTATCTAAGAAGTGGGGGAAAGTTGCTGGCTAGAAGAGATTAGAGCCAGAGGAGAGAGGGATGAGAATACGTGAAACAGCTCTGCACACCCCAAGGTCAGTGCAGAAGGAGGTGGAGGTGGTGCTCCTGGTACCAGAGCAGAGACTCCCCTGCAGCTCTGGTGAATGCTGTGATGGGACCTCTGCGCCCTATGGCCCATGGAGGATGATGATGGAGCCAATATCCACCTACAGGTCATGGGGAACCCCATACCAGAGCATATGGATGCATCAAAATGAAGTTGTGACCCCATGGAAAGCCCACACTGGAGCATGTGGCCCCATGGAGAGAGGAGATCACACTGGAGAAAGTTTGCTAGCCTGACTGGTGACCCTTTGGGACCCATCCTGAGCACTGCATCCCTGAAGGACTGCACCTCATGGAAGGGGCCCACGCTGGAGCAGTTTGTGAAGAACTGCAGCCTCTGGGAAGGATTGACACTGGGGAAGTTTATGGAGGACTGTCTGCTGGGGGCTCATGCTGAGGAATCCCACACTGACGTAGGGAAAGGACTCATCCTCCTCCTGAAGAGGAAGGGGAAGCAGAAATGTGTGATGAACAGTTCTCATTTCTCATCCCCATGCACTTCCGTGGGGAGGGAAGTAGAGAAACTGGAATAAAGTTAAACCCATGAAGGAGGGAGTGGTGGCAGAAAGTGTTTTTGAGACTTGGTTTTGCTTGTCGGTATCCTATTCTGATTGAATTAGCAAGAGAATCAATTTCTCCAAGCTGAGTCCTTTTTTTTGTCCATGATGGTTAATTGCTGAGGGTATCTCCCTGTCTTATTTTGACCAATCAGCTTTTTGTCATGTTACCCTGCCCAGCTGAGGAGGGGAGGGACAGAGCAACTTTGGCAGGGCATCTGTCATTCAGACATCAAACCACCACAATCTTTTTTGATGCCTAACGTGAGGCATGAAGAATTTGAGATAAGGGAGCAGCAATGGGCAAAACATGGACTGAACAATGGGAGAGAGTGGAGTGATTATGAAGAATGTCTTTTGTTATAATTGTGATGAAGGAACAGGAGGTGAATTGTGTGTAAATTGTCCACTTTCATTCAGTGTTGTGATAAAGTTTGTGTTTGTTCTGGTTTGTTTGTTTGGAGGTGTTTTTTCGATGTTTGCTGTTGAGATGAGTGAAGATTGTGTGATGAACACAATGCAGATTTTCATGATAATTTTAAATGTGTGATTCACAGAGGTGGAAGGAGTAGTGCTTAGCTAAATGTGTGTGACCTGGACAAAGGTTGTTGGTGGGAGAAGCTACCAGGAGCCCAGCAGGGTGTCAGTCTGGTATGCTGATGAGCTGCTGAGGATGGAGAACAGGACTGGGGAAATGCTGGGAGAGAAAAACTTCAGGGAAGCTGAAAACCCTTCGCTAATGTGTTCACTCATTCCCATTTCTATGGCTCCCATTCCTGCAAGGCAACAGACAGTGCCGCACACTTCTCTGAAGTTTGTGAAATGTAAGACCTTTCAAATACTAATATTTCTAGGGACCTCTGGGTAGGTTCACCATCTGCCACCTCATATAGCAGCTGTCTAAAGGAATTTTAGTCACTTACTTTTTCTATTGTAAAACCTTTTGCTGAACTCCTTGTCACAGACTGATAAGACTACAAGGGACTGAAAACTGTGCATGTTTTTTGTATTCTTCCCCTTTCCAAGTGTTGTGAGCCCTAGGCTGTACCAGTGGATGTACTTCATATGTCCTCTAAACAGCCTTAAACAGTTAAGCACAATGCCTCTGCACAAGGGCAGTGGGTTGTGTTGCAGTGGCACACCTAATCTAGTTCTTTCTTTCTGTTTTCAAAACACACAGGTATCTCACAGTCAGTTTCTTTTTTTGTTTGTTTTTTTTTGTTGTGTTTTGTTTTGTTTTGTTTTGTTTTGTTTTGTTTTGTTCTGTTTTGTTTTCCACACAGGCAAGGTATTCTGACAGTTCCCAAATTGCAGAGAAGCTGGACACTAGCAAAGGGCAGCCGGTGACCAGTGTTGTATGATTCTGTATTATTCAATTCGTGAAGATTTGTCCCCTTGCACTGGCTTCCTTTGAGTAATCTCCTGTTATAAAACTGTGTCGTGTCAGCAGCTACACGTTTATCCCTGGTATGTTACCTTCTTTTAGGTGTACCTGGATGAAATTTCTTTAAGATACAGTTTCAGTCTAGCTTTGGTACTGGTTTCACTGTAAACCTAAGATCTGGAAACCAGATTTTCAATTCTGTATTTCCTTCAAGAAACGCTATATTTTAACTGTTTCACATGCACACCTTAATCATTGTTAGGCTGTTAGTGGCGAGAACTGTGTAAGTGCCATTCAGACTGGGAATAAACCTGTGCAATGAGCTAAATGACACTGTCCAAAATGCAGGGGTTTGTATGTTGTTTCACATGTATTTCTCAGCATATGAAATTATTTATTATTGCACACACAGCTATTAATTGGAAATGGCATCCTTGCTTCTCAAAAGTTAACACGAGAAAAAGGATTTCTCTTGGACATAAGCTTTTTGACTTCCTGAAGTTCCTGTAAGAAGAGCAAAGCATTAAAGAGAAGTCCACAGACTTTTGCTCCTAAAAAGGAGCAGGTGGCTGCATGGTTATAGAAAATAGTGCTAGAAATTGTGTGTGTGCAGCACAGAATGGCTTTGAAATACTGAGGGTGGTCTGAAGAGGCTCTCACCAATGCCTAACTTCCCTTCCGTGTCACAGTGACTTATTGCCAGCATTAACAGTGAATTTCTAGTTAAAGACAGGCTTTGGTTCATACTGGAAGGTGAAAATGCAAAACCACTTATGGAAAGACCAATAAAAGGACAAATAACTACACTAAGGTCACTGTGCTCTGTGAATGTCAGCAAACACTGTGAAAGTGAATGTCAATGGAGCCTTTCAGAGCACCATGTGAAATCACAGACGAGTCTTTCTAAAGCATCACAGGTGGTTCTTCCCCAGAAACCTGGGAAGTCCTTGCCTGTAGTACACTTTAGTCCCTTGGGGGAAAAAAAACCCAAACCAACAAACAAAAAACCCAGAAAAACCAAGTTGGCACACCTAATGCCACAGTGCATGAACACCTTTTGATAAAACACTTGCCAAAACTCCATGCAGTTTGGGGATTTACTACAATTAGTCAGAAGTATTTATACATCACGCTGAATGCTCTGACTTTGTTGGATATGTGGTTTTACTGTGGCTTCAAGATGAGGTCCCAGTTTAGTGAGTTGGGGGTATTGGATGAGAACCCATAAATGAAACCACTGCTTTCTTTCATGGCTTTTCACTGGTCTTTCTCTGTAGTGACTGTGAAGATGTGTGCCTGGCAGTATAAAGCACCATTTGTTACTTCTTATGATAGCTTCAAATGAAAGTCTGAATATCCCTGCTTACTGGAACACAGATTCCTAATATAGGCTTGATGATTCTTGTCAATGTTTCAAATTATTGCTTTGCTTTAGATGAGTATACTCAAGGTACCTAATGTTACTCAGGACAAAAATCATTGCATTCGGGTGGAAACCAATCCTTTGAGCTTAGTACAAATCCTTCTCTAAAGGGTCAAAGATGCATGATGTGTGTGGGGTGTTGGTGCTTGGTGGTGCTGTTGGATTTTTCTTTTTTTTTTTTTTTTTTTTCCTGTATTGTCTCTGTGCTTTGAGTTTATAAAAATAATTAAAATATTTTTTTTTATTTCAATTGACAGTTTTCAGCTCAAATGAAAACAGTATGAAAGAGAAGAAACTTAACTTTCAGCATATTCTTGCGATGTCAGTTTAAGAATAATAAAATTACCCCCCAAATCTGAAATATTTTGGAATATAGTGTCAGTCAGAGTTTAGTGGTAGAGCATGATAGCTGAGATATTTGGATTCAGATTCAACTCTTGATTGTAGGGGTATGTTCAGAGACTCAGGCCTTGGCTATGTATTTGTCTTTTAAAATAAAATAGAAATACAAACCTTTTATTCCTTTAGAAATTGCTACGGGAGTTTTTGCTTTACAGTGTGGTTTTTTTTTGTTGTGCCATGTAACGATGGAATAGTTTGTGTAGGGGAGGGCCTTCAAACCCAGCCCAGTCCAATGCCCCTACAATGAGCATCCTCAGCTTGGTCAGGTTGCTCCAAGTCCTGTCCCACTTGACACTTAATGTTTCGAGGGATGGGGCACCCACCGCCTCTCTGAGCCACTTGTCCCAGTGTTTCACCAGCCTCACTCAGTAATTTACCACCCTCAAATCTTTTTGCCATTGGAAGAAAATATACTTTGGAATTCTTGGACAGCCAGTTATGTGGAGAAGTTGATCTATCTAACTGTAATTTGACTGGATGTCTTCCAGGCACGCTAAAATCTCTGCTCTTGACCTTAAAGATCTTCCAAGACAGTAACACATGTTTATAACCAAATGAGTCTAAGAACACCAGAGGCAGCTAGACAAGACAAAAGCAATTCATGCATCTTTCATGTTCACAGCCATTTTTTTTCCCTCAGAAATTCCTCAGACACCTATCTGTTTTCCAAACCTCTGAATAAGAGCTGTATTTTAAGACAAAAGTAAGATATACAGTGAACAGTGGCGGAGCAGTAATTTGAAGCTGTCTAATTGACACCTAGGCTAGATTAACTGATGCCTCTTTTCACTGCCAATTATCTAAGTGTATAGTGTCCATTTAAAGGTTATCTCTGCCAGAATGCTGAAGAGAGTGTCTATTCTACATCGGATTTAAGTGACATTTTCTCTTTAGTGGTTAGTGCAGGTGATATAGTTAACAAGCCTCGGTGCCTTGGCTTTTTAAAATATTGTATGGTGGATGTAGCTGACTGAGAAGAATGCATTTACTTTCCTGTGGCCTTGAATTAAGGTAAAGAGGAAAATTGAAAGTTTAAAAGTAATGAGAGAAACCCTATACAATTCTAATACTGTTCATAATAAAGAAGCAAGACAAAGAGTTCTAATATTGTATAAGGTGTAATTCAAGAGGTTTTTTTAATAAAGACTAATCTTCCTATGAGGTGTCAAATAACATCACTCCTTATGAATAATATCCTTAATCCTGCTGCCAATGAGACTAGTACTTCAAAGATTGTTTCTGTCATTTCATTTCATCTATAAAAATGCAAAAGCTATCTAAGCAGAACAATTATAGGGCATATTACACATATTTTCTTTGCATAATTGAGTCATATTTTTGTGCCCAGATATTAGCAGCATGCAACCCCAAACAGCACCAAATCTATTAAGAAAAGCAGTGCTAGAATTTTTCCTGCTGCATTTCTGTGAAGCATCAACTGATCACCCAATCTTAGATGGCAGGAATTCAACAGCAAATTTAATTGCATCACTGACAGAAATTTTCACACTTAGATCTTTTGTTTTGCTTTTTATATATATATCTAGAATTATTTTTGTTGGAGAATAAGCCTTCACTGTGAAAGGGAAGTAAACTGAAAACTGAAACTTGCAAAACTGAGGACTTTTAAACCTTTTTCCATCAAAAGAGGCTCATGCCTTTGGAAAATTGACTGTCTGGGGTAACTGATGCTTTCTGCAAAACAGAAAATTCAGAAAAATTTGAAATGGGAAAAAAAAAACAAACCTACAGTGAACTTGTGCTGTGTTATACAGTTATACAGTGTTATACTGTGTTATACAGTGTGGGTGGTATTCTGGGGTTCTGTGTTGACTTGAGAAGATTGGGTTATTTTTTATGCTAAGGATTTTGGTTTTTTTGGTTTTGTTTTTCCCCAACACTGTGTCTGAGTGAACTCCAGCCTTCATCAGGAGACATCGGCGTGCATCAGACACGGCACACATCAGCCTGCAGGCTCATCCCACTCCTCCTGCAATGTGGTCGCCACAGGAGCATCGGGAGTGCTTCAGGCTGGAGTCTGATACACCCCACAAGGATTCCCTCTCCGGAGAGCCGAGGAAGGAGGGTGCCACAAGGTGCTGTGGTAGCGTTTCAGCGAGCGTAGGCACAGGCTGAGCCTCTAGGATTGGAAGGCAGGATGTGGTTCCCTCTCAACAAGACTGGAGGGGCCAGCACTGCAGCTGCTCGTGGGGCAGGACAGGGAGGGCACGGGTATCGGAGGCTGCCGATTTTGCAATTATGCTTATGCAGAGGAACCAGAATAAGCAGACCCAGGATGACAATCAGAAGGCATTCTCCTGCTGTGCTGCAAGAGAGACTATTGAAAACGTTTTCAGAGGATGATTAATGTGGAGGGGGAAAAAAAAAGGCAATGGCAGAAATAAGTGCAGGTTAAGCAGTAGATACAGCAAAGAGGGCTGCTACCACCAGATTATTAACAGCACAAAGTGATGCTGAGCACACTTTAATAAACCCATTCAGGGAGGATTACTGCTATTAGGAATAATGATCACTGGCAGCACTGTGTTTTATATGAGTTATGGGGGCTATATCCTCCAGCAACAATCCCTGCTAGAGCTATTTTATGTCTGCTGATACGTACGCCAATTTTCTTTGATTATAGCAAAGTGGGTAGTTTGATACTTATATTTTCATCATCATAAATAATCCAAAACCAAACAATGGAATTATCAGAGCTCTGCAAATTAGTGATACAGAAAAGATGGACAAGTATCCAAAGTCAGCAAATATTTGGAATGTGTTAGGGTTCTAAAAAACCATATTTTTATTCCATTGACCTCCCTCTGTCTGCTCAGAATCATAGCCAGGAATTTCTGCACAAAAATCTTTCCTGCTTTCCTTTGAGGCATGACACATGAGAATGAGCTGAATCGCGCATCTCTTTGCAGACACACTCTCAATTTGCTGCCAGAGGTCTATTGCAGAGTGACCCGAGGCCTGGGACTGCCCTAATGTCATGCAGAACTGCTTCAAATGAAGGAGCAGATTACTTCTGTAAATTCTGTAAATGGTAATTTGCAGTAGGTTCTCTTCTTGACACGCACGTTTCTGCATAAGAAGAAACTTCTCTGCTCGTTTAATGTAGTCGTGGATTGGGCACAATTACGTTCTAGAGTTTGGGAGCTTTTTGCTGCTGATTCAATAAAGGGAAAAATCCCTTCTTCCCTATCAAAAGATATTAACTCTGAATCTAAAAGTGTGTTTGAGTGCCAGTTTGGAGGGATTATATTTAATCTGGGACCATTGAAGTTTATAGCTTGTCAAAAAATAACATACAAACGATTTTTGTAGAGTAGATTAATACATTAAGGGAAATTCTCAGTGATCAGAAAAAATCCAAACATTAGCATAAATGAAAAAGAAAATGGAGGAAAATATGGGACAAAGGAGAGGAGAAAATAGGGAACAATTCCCACCTCCCCTTGTGATGTGTGTAAGTTCTTCTGACAGGCATCACATTCCAGCAGTTATCCATTTGGCTATAAAGCTTCCACACAGAAGAAGTTTCTGGGCAAGATGCGAAGAATATACAAAATGGCTTTAAATTTTTTATATATTCATTTATATTTCCCAGGTCTTTTTGCTGGATCACTTTTTCAATAGACTTATAAAAAGCCAGCAAACTATAAATAGTAAGAAGTAATTGGCCTCTGGTATTCTGCATTAATACCGAGGATCTGACTTTTTCTCAGAGAAAATACACAAACCTGTCAATGCAAAGCAGTGACAAAAGCTAAGCAGGCACTGTTCTGTATCCAGAGGATTGTCATACACCTACAGGTATTGGTAATTTTCATTTTCACTGAATCTCACTGACCTAGCTCTGCTGCCACTGGGAATTATGCTTACTGATTTCAAAACCAGCCAAATTAAGGCAGTGGTCTGGAAATCCCATTTCTGTCTCTAATAGAAATCTAGTCCCTGCTTGCATGGAGAGAATGTCTCCTTTCTAAACCCTGCCAGAAGATGAGGGTCCTGCCACAACATCCATTGATGAGCTGACCACCATGGACTTCAGAGTGGCAACAGCTGCCAGCCTGTGAGAGAGATATTGCAGATCTAAACCAGATATCTGAAAGTCTTTACAGTGCAGCCACTACACTGAGGTCCTTACAGTACTCTTCCTGCCTCAAATCCACTTTTGTCATAACCAGACACGCTGTATCTTTAAAGCTGGAATCTAATCAGCGTTGTGGGAAAATGGAGGAATGTTCTTTGACTGCACCAGGACACAGGCATGTCAGTGAAGAAACTATGGGGACTAGATATCACATCAAGTTGCTGTTTGTTGGAAATGCAGCTTCTCATCAGTGACTGTCCCTTTTCAACATTTTGTTTTTATGCTGTGAGGACGTGCTGTGATGTCTCCCATCTTGCCTTTGTCCTGCAAGTAACCCTGCAACCCAGAAGTGAAATGTCATGGGCACTGAGGTACATTAGCTACCACAAGATCTGGTGTCTCTGCCTCGTAAGTATGTTCTGGTTTCATGAGAGCTGTATTTTTTTCTTTTTTTCCCTTTCCTTTTTTTTTTTTTTTTTTTTTTTTTTTTTTTTTCCGGAAATGCTGATGTAAATGTAGTTTGTTTTTCCTGATGATTATATTTTTCCATGCCTGTCACCACATGCTGTTGTTATGACCCCTGAGCCACTCTTGTTTTGCTGCTCTTCACACGCATTCTCTTACCACACCACCAGGGATATGGCTGTGTATGGAGCTAATTTTGGGTACTTTGGTGGAGACTACACACCTGAAATAACAACAGGCATATTGCCATACCATCAAATAAGCAATGTAGGAAAGAAGCTTCTTTTTTAAACAGAAGCTTATTTTGTTTTAGAAATTATCTGGTCTGCTGATGGATCCCTTCTGCCATCTCTTCTGTGTTATCTAACACGATATTGTATAACCATTAACTCTACTTACGGCTTCACAGACAAAAATGTACTTAAATGGAAAATTATCCAGAATTATAACCAAAGCTCCGTATAATCTTGTTTTTCAGTTTTTTGAATAAGAAAATAGAAAATTTGATAAAGTGTGCTGTTCTGGGTCATAACAGCGTCCCTCTTGTAGCACAAAATGAATGCCATTAGTAATGAGAAAAGATTATGATGCAACTTTCCTTTGCATGCTCAATGAATCCTCTATTCAATGCCTACTGCACGTTGCTTATGAGAAGTACATTGGAACAGATTTTTTTGGTGAAAGCTTGCAAAACGTGTCTGACTAACAGGAGTCCATGGCTTTTTTACCACTGAAAGTCCCTTAGGAACTGTTGTGCAGCAATGTGAGATGAAAAGCCAGAAGTGACTTGGATAATTTATTGAATAGCTCCTCACCTCTTCTGTCTTTGAAAAGATACTGTTGAGGATTTGGCAAAAGCTGGTATCTGAATTTACCTAGTGTTTTTTCTGGGGCTGTGGCAGTGAGGAGCTGGCAGAGCAGCACCTTCAGTCACAGTCTACGTGGGGCTGTCATTGCCAGGTCGATGTGCTGGGAGCTCAGCCCGTCACGGGAATTTCAGCGTTACATGGAGTCACAGGCTGCTGCCAAAAACTGCTGCTGCTTGTCCACCCAGGAGCCATTGTATGCTGAGTGAATGTCTGCCTCTGCTACCGGAGAGGACAGAAAGGAAACTGCCTGAAAAAACGTGAAGGAAAAACACAGCACTTCGTGACACGGGGCAAAAGCAATCAAAACATCGGATGTGTTTCAGCCTCCTTGTCCAGTGAGGAGGGTTAGCTGCTCTGATGTGACAACCAGCCCACCACAGCTGCTGACCTGCCTCCAGCTTCACTGAAGGGGGTGCGGTGCCTCTCTCGCTGCCACCCCGGTGCTGCAGCATCCATTAAAATACATTTCATGCAGAGCTGCTTCGTGCACTGAAGCTGCTGTAGGACACGGTTCAATTAGAAAAGATGGAGAGAGGTTTAGTCCCACAGTGAAATGTCCTGCCCATGTGTGTTAAATGGGGAGCCTGCTGGCTGTCACTGTATCTCACACTGACAAATCCTACCCTCGAGGAAATTAATGGGATATTTGGTGTCCACATCAAAGGGCACAGGCAGAGAATGCAGTATGGAAACAAGAAAAAAAAGAAGAAGGAAAAAAAAAAAAAAAAAAAGAGAAAAAAAAACAAAAAAAAGGAAAAAGGAAAAAAGAAAAAATAAAAAAG
>JANEHK010000052.1:3900316-3914945 GCA_025960845.1 Tachycineta bicolor | reverse complement strand
AAAAAGAAAAAGAAAAAGAAAAAAAAAGAAAAAGAAAAAGAAAAAGAAAAAATATTTTCGGACAGAATAATGTCCTTGGCCACAATAGAAAAGGTGGTTGCAAATCATACTTGCTCTCTGTTGCTGCTGGCTATGGACAGATAAGACCTTGAAATAAATAACAATCAATGCCAAGGCAGTCCTTGGATTCATCCCAGCTGTTCACGGCCTCAACCAGAGACCACTCAGCGTCCAAGTCTTTTCACTAGACTCAGAATACCATAAATTTCCAACCGTGGAGCCAGGATGCCTTTTTCTGTCCCTGTCTTTGGAGGAGTAAAACTCTTTTGTGGTGGTAATGACTTGGTGATGGGTCTTTTGAGGGAGCAGGCTTCGGGCTGAGACAGGGAATGGAGTCGATGGGACTGTTGCTGAAGAGGAGGAATGAAGAATCAGTGGGGGCTCTTGAGAGGCGGGGGTTGGTGATATCTCCTGTGTTTCTCTTACCAAGCCTTCCTTTATTTGAGCTAATCCTATAATGTGTAACTTCAGACTCTTTCCACCCTCTCTCTTCAACTTCTTCCTGCTTTCCCTTCACTTGCTGCAGCTGAAACCTGCTCACTCTCCCGGGATCTGCAGATGAATGGAGTGAGATGGGTCCAGGACACAAAGACAGACTCATCATTGTTCCTATAACCTACGCACAAGGGCAGCAAGTGCCCTCAGGAACATCTCAGGTTTTTTGCCTGCGACTGCAGTGGTGCTCTCCACCTCCCACCTTCCACCTTCCACCTTCCAGCCTCAGCGTATCTGACTGTCCATAGTTCTGGCAGGGACAGAGTACTCATTGGGTTTCCATCTGTCACTGTCCAGGATGCCTCGATTGCTCTGGCCGGTGGTCTTTGTGTGTCCCAGTGGCTCTTACACATTTTTCTTTCTTTGTCTATGTGCTATTTGTGTATGTGTACAGATACACATGTAAACATTATCCCAGAGAGTGGAGCACAGCCAAGGGGTCAACACGTAGATGAAAATTTTGATGGATTTGCTGCATTCTTTTCATGGCTCTTTAATTTTGCCACTGACATAATGTAGATAACAATGCAGGTCAGAGAATCTCAATGTCCTGTGTCTACCAGAGATGAGAAGAAATTATTCTCCTGGTGCTAGACAGATTTGTAGTACCCACAAAATGGATTTTTTGATGGAGCTTGAAAACCTCATATATGGGGGACTTCTGGAAGAGCTTTGACCTTGAAACTCTGAATGTGAACTTGCCATATCTGCTAAGGCTGGAGTATGCAAACTCCAGCAATTGCCTTCCCAGCCAGTATGGAAATTCCTGTGGTGTTTTGTCACATAGGCAGAGGCGTATTTTCTAAAAAGACTGTGATCATAAACCAGTTACAGAAACACAGGCAAGGGGTAAAACTCAAAAGAATGCTACCTGTAAAAAGTGTGTACTGGGTTGTTTCTGTTGTTGTTGTTGTTTGGTTGTTTGTTTTTGGTTTTTTTCATATTTATTATTGAAAAGAGCACCAGCATTGTAGTTACAGACATGCAGACATGCAAAACTGCCTTTTTTTTTTTTTTTTTTTTCTTTTTCCCTTCACTTTTTCCTAAGCATGCAAAGGGTAGAAAGGGAGGGATTGTGTGTTGTGTTAACTGCGATGTTTCCGTCAATGAGCGTGGATATACCAGGGTCATCCTTTGGAGAAACTTCCTCTCATACTTTACATTACTCAATCATTGTTTTGCAAAGACATTTTAGAAAGCTAGTGTTTATTTACTTTCAAAGACAATATACTGAGTCTGGGGTTAACCTGGTAGAGAAACACAGAGTCCCTGTCTTGCTAAACTTATGCTGATGAATTACCAGAAACCTCAGGAAACCTCAATTACAACAGAAACCTCAAAGAACTCTCTTTTGACAGGACTGAAAATGTATGAAAAGCTTACAGAATGTGTGAAACAGCCTAAAGCACACGTGAGCAAGGCTTGCCTGGACCCAGTGTTAGTGTCTCACTATCAGAACCCATGCTGGCTTTCAGCGCGTGGGACAAAGCGGGAAGGAAAACAAGAAACCTGTCGGATGTTTCTCATTTGAACGGTGAAGGGATAGAAGAACAAGGTGGAAAGGGGGCTTTGATGTACTGTGTATGCCTCGTGAAACCTTTTTTTTTTTTTTTTGGTCAGAAAGAGAGTGGAGAGACCTAAGCTTGCAGACGTCCACTGCTGCTGGTGCAGAGGCTTCAGCTGCAGACCAAGCTGGTGATAGCAGGAATGTGTTCACATCCGTGCTGGCCAGCCTGTGACAGTGACACCGTGGTGTCCTGCAGGTGGCCGGGAGAGAGGAGGATGGAACAAAGCAGTGATTCATTCCGTGCCCTCTAGAGGTATTCTCACAGTCCCATCCAAGTGCATGAATCAGAAGGACAAATACACACTTGTATTCTTGCTACTTCTGTCTGAAAATTCAGACAGAAGGCGTCTGTAAAACGCTTCTCTACTGCTCTGGAGGGTTACAATGTTGTCTATCAACCATTTGCTAAATTCTGGTAAAATTCCAGTTTCCTGTGTGAATTTCAAGGGAGGTAGGTGCCGGGTGGGAAACCTGGGGTATGAAGAATGAAGGGCAGATGCTGTGTCTAGGGTCGGCTTTGACTTTGATCTCCTTCCTGCTGTACTGCTCTTGTGTCCTGACATAAAACATCACAAATGGCCCTGGCTTCGAAACAGCTGCGAGCAAGTCTGGGATACCAACAGTACCCACACTAGGAAAAAGCTTCTTAAAACTTGGTCAGGCTTCTATATCCTGATTTAGGACCGTGTAGGTAAATCTATGTCCTGATTTACCTACACTTTTTCCTCAATAAATAGATATCAGATAGAAAGAAATATAGTGGGAGTAAATAATTCACAGTATCTAGGAAATTTTATTGCTCATAAGAATTATGGGAAGGGTGGATCCAGTTAATCAGATACTCTGAAATGAAACTGCATTGCAGATGTTTCTTCTGTGCTTAAATAATATTTTATTAAGTTCAAATACATGTATTTTTTATATACCAGATGCTTCCATAAAATTATAGTGTTCATAAATTAATAATCTACTCAGCTGGAAAAAAGAATTCTATAAAGTAGCCATCTAGCATGTAAATAAAAGTACTACCTGTGTTTAGAAATAGGGTAGAACATATTCTGACCAATCAAAATATGGTGACTGAAGTTCTTGCACATGTAACTCCAGATTCTGCAACTGCCTTTCTCTCTATTTGGGCCTCATTGAGGGAACTGACTTAGTGTTTAATCTCATCCACATTCTCTGATTTTTCGTTTTTTTTAACCAATACCAAGAATTTCAGCTTTTGAATAAACAAAATATATGTTGGACGAATATATATGTCTGTATAATTCCAGAATATTCTTTCAAGTTACTTGATATTTTCTTTGTATTTGCACCAGTCTCCCTTTCTTGTTGCTTTTTCCCTTCATTCTCTCCTATGTCAAATCCCTCTTTGCTCACTTGCACTACCTGGAAGGTCTCTTCTGTCTGTACATTCCTTTAAATCTCTTGAAAGTCACTGAGTTGGGATGATTCCTGTGGTGGCAAGAACAAGGTAGACACATTGAGATTCTCACACATCCAGATTCCAGAGAAAGTAATTGAGGGTTTATAAGGAGGATACGGAGTTGTATTGTCTGGATTGTATCCTTTGGTTGGTTGAGTTCAGACTGTATGAAAATAATCTCCTCTGATTTTTGGCTGGCTTTATAAAATGTTTCAGGAGTATCTGAAGCTAGATGATATTTTCCACTAAAGAGCAAGGCCGTGACAGAAGCCTGGTTTCTGCCAATGATGTGTAGTTTTGCACAAATGGTTGAAAGACCGCTTCCACTTTTTTACTTTCTTAGGGGTGCAATCTCAGCAAAGAAAATCATAACTAGGTTAAATTTCTCATTTTGTAACGGACCTGATATGACTCTATTGCCAAATACATCTCTTGGCTATGGACCCATACTCTGAAATTTGAGGACTTTTGACTTCTTGAAGCATTGTAGAGCAGATGTCATGGTATTTTTCACTACCGTCCTCAGCTGCAGAAGACAGTTTATATAAATCAGTCACGCTTATCTTGAATAATACTTTAAAAATAGATTTTTGCAGTTTCTTTTTTTTTTCTGTGGCTTCCAAACCACTTGTGTTTGCAGAAGGACAGGCAGACTGTTCTGTTTGGAATGTCAATAGTTGTGAGGCACCGCACATTTGCAGAAAGACGGTACCGGGGGAAAAGCATCGGGATAGATAACGTGACAGTCTACAGGGATGCTCATAGCTTCTGACAGCTCCATTTTCTTCTGCCATCTGTGTCCTCAGTCTTTCTGGAAATTATGGTGCATCAGCAATTCCGTTTTATTACCCAAAGCTAAATCAATTTAGAAGGGTATTTGATACGGCAGCAATTTCTTGAGCTGCCACAGAAAAACTAGAATATTTAATACTCAAATAAAAGAAGATACTTGTTAAGGCAGCAGTTCCTTGAGTTGCCATAGAAAACTAGAATATTTAACAATCAAATAAAATAAGTTGTACATTGTAGACTTATAATTACTGGTATGTGCATATTTAATATCAGAAAATAATTTCCATATTTCCGAGCCTTCAGATCTTTTCTCCAAATTACTCTGACAGTTTAGAGTGGCTTTCAGGCAAAAAACAAAAAACAAACAAACAAAAAAAGCCAGAGCAAACAACAACAAAAACCCCAAACAACAAGTTCAACAACAAAAAACCCACAAAAAACCAAACCAACAAACAAAAAACTGACAAAAAACACCCCACAACACCCAAACAAAACCCACTACACCAAAAACAAGCAAACAAACAAATGAAAACAACCAACTGCCCCAAATCCCCCCAAACAAAAACAAAACAACAAACCTCAAAACTAAAAAAAAAAAAAAACCACCCCAAAAAACAAAACAACCAAAAAAAAAAAAAAAACAAAAAACAAACAAAAAAAAAAACAACAACAAAAAAACCCCAAAAACAAACCACAAAAAAACCCAAAAACCAACCAAACAAACAAAACCACCAAAACCCCAAACCAATCAAAAAGCCCACACTCAACTTCTATCTGTTCCATCTTAGGAGGAAAAAAAAAGCATGGAGACATGAGTAAACCTTCCCACGTCCTGGAAAAATCCTTGGAATTCCTTGGAAAATCCTGGGGGAGCAACCTCAGCCCTGCTGTTTCCTGCTGTGTTGCGCCAACAGCACCTCCTGCTTAAGCACAGGCTTATCCCATCATTTGGCACCATGGACTTTCTACATGAGTCATGAGAAAATCTGCCTTGGTGAGGAGGTCAGAAATAAATACAGCAGTATCTGTGGGCAGTGCACTTTTACTGGGACATGCAGACCATTGTTTATTCAACATGCAAGCGTTTGCAGCGTAGGGAACTAGAAACGCCTTTCATGGTTAAGTCCTATGTATAATAATGCAAGTTCTTGTGTATCTTGTGCAGGGATTAAGTTTGGAGCAGGTCAGGATTTGTATGCATTCAAGTCAGAGGGAGGTTTTTGTCACTGGTTTTAGCGAGGCCACTTCAAGAAAGCTGTAAGCTGTGATCCACAGTGTTGTTCTAAACACCCCAAAGCTCCTTTCTGAAGGATGTCTGTACTTGTTTCAGCTCCGTGGTTTTATAACATTCCCATTACATCTTTCATTCTTCTCAAGTGATGATGTAGCTCCTGTCATGGGGCTGAAAGGTGGAAAACTTTTCTCCTATTTCTCTTTGTTAAGTCAAAACCAATATGAACCACTCTCTGGCACAATATTCGTAGACTATCTATAGACAAATACTTTGTGACCATTCCTCCCTTTGTTTCTGTTTATTGGATGCTTTTGTTTCACCTTTCAGTGTCAGGATCTTGAAAACATTCTGAAATGCAACATTGGTGGTGGACTCCAGTACTTAAAAAAATGTGGAGAAGAGATCCTTGGGGTTTATAAGCCAACAGTACTCCACCGACTTTCACTACTGGAACAGATGATCCAGGAATGAAAAGTTAACATTTTGAGATTCGAGTTGTCTGGAGTTTTGTTTTGTTGGAATTTTTTTTTTTTTTCACCAAGTTTATGGAATGTAGTGAAACATAAATAAAAGAAATGTGGCTCATTTTCCCACCTGAATGATTTTTATCTTTTTATGATTTTCATACAAGTCTTAATCATAATCTGTATTTTTCTTATTTCTTTCTTTCTTCTTCCTTATTTCTATTCTACTGAAAATTTTACTTAGACCTGCCCACCAAAACTGTTTCAAAACTCATTGTATCCACATGAAATAAAAATGAACTCCTTCCACTTATTTACAATTTTTACATCTGCTTTCAACTACAGCTGATAACACATCCTTAAGACAGAAATGTGATGTAGTAGCACACAGATACAGTGTATGGCACGTGTAATGTGTAGAATATGTGCCATGCGCTGGAACGTTTGATTATTTCATGATTATTTCATGTTTTCACCTGTTTCTGTGGGTGATTTGGCTATCCAAAAGATGTCTGCTTTCTTAGCCAGTGACACAGATCTGGGTGTTGGAAAGCAAAGGTTAGAAGTGCTTCCTTAGACGAAAACTGTCCTGAGGGAGTCAAGTGGGAAGATCCTACAGATTTTATGAGGCCAAGTGGAAATTCATTGCTTGAAGATGAATTTGGGATTTCAAAACATTGTAATTTTTTATGATATCCATGAGAGGCCTGGTGGTCTCTGCATTCTTACAGATGTGGATTATTTTCCAGCTGGCACTCCTTGCCCCTGCTAACTTTTCCCATGTGCTCTTCTGGGATCTGTAACCAGCCTCACAGTTGCAAAGGGACCATCTTACAAATACCTTTCACTTGCTGCAGTTCTCTCATCTGGCTTATCAGTTACCTTTGTTGCTTTCTCCTTGCTGAGGAGATGGCACAGTCCCGTAGAAACTCCAACAGTATACACCTTCATGTTGGCTGGAAGTAGTTCCATAGTCCATACTGCCCAAACAATATGATTTTGCAGTCTGTCTGTGGGGTCACATCAGGGTTGTTCTGACAGTAGATGAAAGATTGTTCTCTTCGGAGCTGACTGACTCATTCAAGGAAATTTCGGTGCCCCTTGACTTTATTTGACCCTTGGATTTTATAAAACCGGCAGAAACTAGGTTGATCAGCGAGGGCACATCTGTGGAACAGGGACTGCTTTGAATGAGGATCCTCCTTGAAAAGTTTGGGAACTACATAAAATGCTGTAAATTCTACAAGAAATTTATACAGGTCGGGAGTAAGAAGGGACAAAACAGATGCTTTATAGCCAATAGAGCAGCCAACTGATTTTTTTTTTTTCTTCAAGACAGACAAATCTGGAAAAGGGCTGACTCTGCAGTAAAGACAGGTAAGTATATACCAATGTTTTTATAATAAATTTTTATTATCTTGTTTTAAAGGATGCAACCTTTTGATATTACTCTGGAGAGTTACAGAGTGATCTCATGATATTGAAATATAAACTGACAGATAACAATCAGTGTGTTAAGTACAAAAGACATGCATGTAGGAGAGATGGGGAAAGAGGACATTATTTGAGTACAAAAATATATTTCATACATGTGCACCTCCATGATAAGCAGGCCTGAAAATGTCAACCCAGTAACTGGATGTGGCCAAAGGAGCAAAAAAACCCCAACAACATTTGTAATCCTTATGGGAGTTGTAAGGGACAAGCCAGAAAATGCCATTAGTATGTGGTATATATCTCCAGCATATCCATTTTTTTGACACTGTGGGCGTTTCTGATCACCCCTAGAACATGCATGACAAGGAGTGTCACAGGGAATGGAAGCGATGCCAACAAAATGGTCTCAAATACACTGAAAGGCTGAAGAGAAACCTGTACTCTGGAGGAAAATGCCCTGAAAAAAATTAAAGAGAAACATAAAAAATATGTAGAATGATGTGTGTGTGTGTATATATATATATACATATATATATATATACACACACACACAAATCTGTTGTAGTTGCAAACAAGAAGCTCTGGCTGAGGGGTACCTGTGCAGTTGTGCTCACAGTCAGTGGAGTCATGTTTTAAAAATAAAAATCTATTTCGTTTTGATTTTTTACCATATTTTCACTTTTGGAACATTCTGGATTTTTGGGAAACCTCTTGTTTTTTTTCAACACTTTTCTTTTGGTGCTAAAGAAGTATATGATGGTTCATTATATAATCTTCACTTTCCTATGTCCATGCCCTTCTTTCTGGACTGGTGAACTTTGCTTTAATACTTGAGAATGGACTGTGAAGCCCTCTTGGTTGTAATTTTAACAGGATATTTTGGAATAGCTTTGTTCACTCAAGTGAGCCTAATGACCTCTAACCTTATGAAGACACATAACACATGTGACATGATGGTTTTATATTTGCTATGAAGCTTTGCAGCAGTCATTTAACAGTAATTTGACACAACACTTGAGTAAATTAAAGTATTTCCCATAGTAAAGGCTACGTCCTAATGAATGCTGACAAACAGTTCTGTACGTGCTCGGTTTTGTTCCCCCTGTAACACCCAAATGCAACCCCATCCATCAAAGAAAAGGGATATACACCCTACTCATAGGACACAGAGATTGTATTTTGCAGAGCATTGACTCTGACAGGCTCAAGGGTTGTGGTGGATAACCAGAAGAGCATGAATTTGGGGTGTGAGGGTGCATGGAAGGGAGCATGCTCATTGAATGTGTGATCAGAGTTACAAACAGTAAGAAGAGAGGATCAACACACCTTATCTATGGCATTAGTCAGGGTATTTGGAAAGTGTTCCATCCAATATTTTTAAAAACTAAGTGGAGAAATGAAGAGAAAACTTGCTCTGGATGTTGTCATTCCAGGCCATCTCCAGTGGCCTGAGAGCACTACTCCCTTGGTCCACGGACCATTGTCAGGCTCACTACTCTCCATCATCCAGGTGCAGACAGACGAGCTGAGCAGCCACAGCATCCTTGTGCTTCTACCCCTTAGGTGGGGGCAGAAAGTGACATCTCCAGCACAGGAACAGATTGTGAGTGCCCAGTAAAACCAGTACACTCAGGGTCCCTCTGCACTGCTGTCTGTATCTCCCCTGCAGTCACCCAGATTGGGTGACCCAGTACCCCCAGCAGCTGCCTGTGAAACTTGCTGCTACAGTGACACTCAGCCCACAAGATCTAAAAGCACGGAAGACAGTATTTGTGATTGCAGAGGTCATTAGTTATGTCTAATCTAGCCTAAACCTCTCTTATTGCTTTGATTTAGCAATAACAGAGGCTCGGGCTAGATTAGACATAACTGTGGTTATCCAGTAAACAATGCACTTAGGGATGTTGTAGATTTGGTATTATTTCATGTTTTCAAATCAAGGCTGGATATCTTTTGACAGAACAATACTCCAACCCAAGCAGGAGACACTTTATTTTAAAAAACCCAGGCCTTTAATGACATTCTACAGTCTGTGATTTTGCACAAAGTGAGGCTGCATGCTCAGAGTCGTTCTTAAAAGCTGGGACTCTTATGAGGTGCTTTTTCTTCACAGCCAATTATTTCAGTTATCCATGAACTAGAAGAAAATTACATATCTTTGAGACACTACAAAGGAAATTGTATCCTTTCATTGCTAATTTCGATATGCAGTGTGCCAAACTTCACCTGTGTCTTTCAGTTGTAAGACCATGCCAATAGTAGCAGCCAAAAGTGAAAGCTTTCTTTCTGTCAGGATTTACTCAATTGTGAATTGTTTATTGCCAGGCTTTGTTGCAGGTTGATTCTCAGCAGCAGCAACACTTACTTCTTTATACAAAGAAATACTTAATTTTTATGCTTAATTGAATTCCCCTTCCCCCAGAATGCTGCTTTCAGCAGCACTGGTCCAAAATGGGCATCCACATCGACACATTTTTACACTCAGCTAATTATACTGCTTTTCTGTAATTACAGAAGGAAGCTGGCAGCAGGATAAAGTGTAGTTCAAGGGCTACTGCTTTGATGGAAAGATCTGTTTTGCAAAACGACTTATCCTGGCACTCATAATTTTATAGAGAGAAATCTAGGCAGGTTACCTTACAGAAGATTTGGGCCCCAGGGTCTGAATTACCTGTACTTTGGTGGAAATGTTTTGGCACTGACATCTGCTTGGAATGATAACTGATTCAGACTTTAGATCTAGAGACAGAAGCCAAAGAAGTGCCTCAGAGGCATAGCAAAAGGAAAGGATGTTTAGGCTTTGTAATGGCTCCTCTTTAATAATTTCCTGCCTTAACAGAAAATGGAAACCCCTTATCCTTTCATGCACTACTCTCCTTGTTTTGTCCCTGCCCCCATTTCTGGTCCCAGCTACCCTCACTTTCCAGATCATTATCCCTAAATGTCCAAAGACTGATCCTTCTTTTTGCAGTTTTTAAATTGCATTTCAATTAAATTAAAGCACTAATTCCTTTCCTTCTCTATCTTGATCTTGACATTACTGATGTCATGTTGACATCATAGTCAAGGTGTATGGAAAAGAATTGAGCACTGCTCTGCAGAGTGAGAAACTGTGGAAGCAATTCACCTCCCATCAGGACTGATGTAGGTAAGCACATGGTTTTTGTCCAAGATTTTGCATTCTTTATGTTCATCTGAGGGGTAAAGAACAGGAAATAAGATTTAAGGTCAGAGACTTGTTTTAATTTCTCCAGAAAAGCTTCTGAATACACCAATTCAAGTTAACCAAAAATCTCACAGGAACGACTTTCAAACTTTTAGAATATGTGAGTATGTACACTCTGACCTACAGAGAACCTGATCTGTAGAGATTTTTTTGAAACCTTCTGATACAATTGAAATTCAGCATGTTTCAAACTACTTTTGATTCTACTAACATATTTTAAAAGTATTTTTAAAAAGTATTTTTAAAAAGTAATTTTAAAAAGTAATTTTTAAAAGTAATTTATTTGGGATTTTTTTGGTTGGTTGGTTTTTTTTTTTTTTAACTGGTTCTTGTGGACACAATTCACAGACTCACAGAATATTCTGGATAGGAAGGGACCCACAAGGATCATCAAATCCAGCTGTTAAATGAATGGCCTTCACAGGGATTAAATCCACAACCTTAGTGTTACTAGCAACATGGTCTAACCAACCAAGCTAATCTCAGGGTCATTAATTGAGAATGATGTATTTTAAACATAATTTTTAAACAAATTATTTTTTAATATGTAACTCTTTTTTTTTTTTTTTTTTTTTTTTTTTTTACCATTGGTATCAATTGCCATGGTTTCATTGAAATACTATTTAAAATTTCTAAAGTGTTCCAACAAAACCAAAGGAATAACTGCAGCGTGTTCTGTGAAATGATCCAAACATTTTATTTTATTTAATTCTTTTTTTTTTTAACCTCTTCTTGAACAACCTGCTGCATGGACGATCTCATCAGGTTATTGTGTGGACTTGTGTGGAAAGTCTTTCATGGACTAGTGAAAGGAGTACACAGATGCCCTTCCTGTTCTCATCATTACAATTTCAGGCTGCTTCTGTCCTTAACTAGATCTGGATGGTGAGATCATACTTTGAAAACAGAGAAGAGAATTACAGCCCTCTCCTTTTACAAGAAAATTTCCATGGGAATATAACACAAGCCTTTGTTTAACAAATTTGACATGGAAAATTTAGTGTTTGTAACACTTGTTTTGTAGAAGCTTCTACAAAGCATCTTTAAATTAAGTGGTGGGGTTTTTTCACCTCTCCTTGACCTAACAAATCCCTCTATTGGGAAAATTTTGCAACAGCTGGATTGCTCATTAATCAATGGTAAATTAAGAAAATGACCTAGGACTGGTTATCAACTGGATTTTCAGTATGTTGAAAAAGTTACATCAGCCTCCAGACACTGTAACGTAAGGTAGTATAACACAGACATCCCCAATTAGAGACCTCCTGGGGCAAAGAATGGAATGGAGAAGAGAGATTGATGACACCATGTTTTGCTGAATGTCATCTGTGAGGAATCTTCATGGCAGAAGTTCTATTTATGGTTATATAGCTGTGAAGTTAATTCCCATGCTACTACCTGAGCTGCTGTACCACACTCACCTTGTAATCTTGTGCTGGTGGGAAGAGTCTCACATTATTCACTAGAGTAATAAGAAACCAGCCCCACAAAACACGCTGTGAGATGATGTGTCTCTTACCAGCTTTCACAAAATGTAAGTGCACAGTTCTCTCCATTAAACCCAAAATGACGTGTTTCCTGCTGAAAGAGGCGGTCTAGGAAACCTTTCCTAGGAATACCTTCAGTGCTGTCTATATCAGAATTGCAATAAGTAAAGTAAAATACCTTTGGGCTATCATTTTTCCTTTAAGCTTCAACCGTGGATTGCATATCTTCCAAGACCCGTGCTTTTTCTCAGTAACTGCAATGCTTGTATGTCAATTTTTAGCTGGTTTCCTAAGGAACTGAGGTTTCTGTGATAATACAGTTAGTCTCTCCTCTTGTGTATCAGTTCCCCCTGCCCTGGTAACTTTGCTACCTGCTAGCCAGTTCAAATTGAGTTTGAAGATGACAGAAATATTCACATGAAATATGTCCCAATGTGTTTTTTGTTTGTTTGTTTGTTTTTGTTTTCTGTTTGTTTGTTTGTTTGTGGGTTTTATTTTGGTTGTGAGGTTGATTTTTTTTTTTTTTTTTTTTTTAATATCAATAACTGGAGAGAAGAAAGAGATCTGACTTAGTACCACAGAGAAAAAGGCAGTTGTGTGACGATGTGTTCAGTAGCAGTCAGCCAGTCTTCATGCTGGCCATAGCATATCTACAACATGAAGGAATCGAATAAATGAGGTTAGTACCCTGAGAAGGCAGAATAGGATGTAAATCTTAAAGAAACCCAGACAGTTTTTCTGTTCCCTAAAGAATGTGCTAGTTTTACTTGCTGTTGTGCGTTTCTACCTGACATACTGTAACTGCCTGAGGAACTTAACTTGGTCTCACATAGGAAATGTTTGCAATTTTCAATTTAGAACTAATTGGTAATAGTTATCAGCACTAGATTTCATATTTGGAGGGTTTTTTTCCTTTTGTCATCTTAAGACTTGCTTTTCATAAAAGAAATGACAAAGAAAAAAAAGTAAAATGACTTACTGGTGTGGTTCATTAATGGATTGAGGAGATCTTGGTCACTTCATGTCTTGGACTGGAGACCTGAGTGACTTTTTAAGGGATATAGACTTTGGGTTTCTGACTTTCAATCTGTTTTGGATCTGAAAATCCGTGAATTTTTGATAGATGTAGTGAGGAATTTATGCTTACTGATGATGGGTTTGTTTTTATCGCTTGACTTAAAGGCTCTTGAGGCAGCCCATGGATCTCCAGAAGTCTGTGCATAAAATTCTGCAAATCTCTGCTTATGTCAGCAGCTGGTCTTGGGGTACCACAGATACCCCTATGGGTAAGGTGGCATGGGCGGTGTTACCTGGAACCTCTGAGCAGGGCTCTGTAGTCTTTAACACAATTTGTCCTCATTTTTGTTTTTTATCTCTAAATTCCTAGTGGTATTCCTTGAATAGCTCATCCCTTCTTGTTTATCTATTGATATCCAGAAAGTGTCTGAAGAAATGTCAGAAATTTCATCAGCAGACAAGGCTCTGGTGTAGGAGAAAGTGCTGGAGCAAGACAGCAAGAGGAACCGTGTCTCAAAGGAAAATAAAGCAACCTAGTTAGTCTCCTTGCTGTAGTTAAACGGCTGATGAGACATTTGCTCCTCACTGAGGGCAGAGATTTTGGAAGAGGTTTGTTCCAGCGGCGCTGTAGCTGGGAGAACTGCATGGAAGTAGCTGGCAGGGCAGCAGAGCCCACGGCGGACAGGACTTGGGGCAGCGTGGCTGCAGGGCAGCGCAGGCAGGGGAAGCTCTGCCATGGGGCAGAAAACAGCTGGAACTGTCTGCACAAGACCTGCCAGCAGCAGTGCTGTTTTGGCTGTGGTCAGCTGGCAGGCTGTTGTCAGGTGTGAGAAGGCTGAGGGATGGTGCTGCAGCTGGCAGGCGAGCATACCTGGAGAGAAAGTGCGAAGGACGCAAATATTCCTCATGCCACGTCCTTGGGGAAACCGGAGTGCAACCTGCAAGCCGACATCCTCCAGTCTGGCCTCAGCGGAGTGCACAAGTTTGAACAAATAAATCCTGTTCCCCGAGGAAATGCTCGAGTCTTTGTGTGAAGCTTTGTGACAGCAGAGAAAGCTATTGGAAGGAAAAGTAGTGCCGCATAATTTGCTTATTCATCCAAGTTCAATAAACTCCTTTGTGTACAGTTATTGCCTTTATGCAAAATAAACATCTCTGACAATGAAACAGGTTACTGGAGACTAATCTGCTCTCTTCGGTGGTTCCTTAGCAACCACAGTTGTGAATTAGTTGCCAAGCAGCCTGGTTCAATGCTTTGCAATGAAGCGGAGAAAAACCTTAATAAAAAGGTGCAAGACTGAATTGTGAAGTTAAGTGAAGACTAATAAGCAAATATTTGTGCCTCCTTTTCAAGGTCATCAGCCATTAGTTTTTCTCCGGGGTTTGTTTGTTTGTTTGGGATTTTGTTTGTTTGTTTGTTT
>JANEHK010000052.1:3865945-3899916 GCA_025960845.1 Tachycineta bicolor | reverse complement strand
TCTCTTCTCTTCTCTTCTCTTCTCTTCTCTTCTCTTCTCTTCTCTTCTCTTCTCTTCTCTTCTCTTCTCTTCTCTTCTCTTCTCTTCTCTTCTCTTCTCTTCTTTTTTGTCCCTTTCTTTCTTTTTCCTCAAAAAATACACATATTTGTGGCTGAAAGCTTCACTGTGGTGAAGCTGGCAGTGGGATGCTGGGCTGTGCTGGCTGGAACGCTTCCCCTGTCCAGGCAGGGCTGGCAACCCGAGCAGGGAGCTGGGACACAGGGCACTCCCTGAGGTGTTCACCCAGGCAGCACATGCTGGAGGTGCCACCAGAGGTGATCCATGTTTCCACTGTACTGGTGAAGGGCAGCATCTGTACGGTGGCCAATGACAAATACAGGCTGGAAACAAAAGGCCTGCCTTTATTACAGTGAAAAGGTTTCTTCCCCGTGCACACCCTCCTCCTGACTGGAACAGAGGTTGTTTTTCACGCAGGTAAAAGAAAGAGGTCCCTGCGGGCAGAGATGGGAATCAAAATCTGGGGAGGAGAAGGCAGGAAAACAGGCAGGGCTGAGAAACTGTGGGGTTAAACTGGGAGAGTTCACGAGAAGAAGGAAGGTACAAAAGGGTTGCTGGCCACAGACCTGATTCTGATACCTCCACTGAGACCACTCTTGCTGAGCAGAGGCAGTGCCGTGAGAACACACCGTGTGACTTCAGGATGGGCCATCGGGGCTTTTCCTGCCGGTGAGGGGTCTTGGCAGGGTCTGGGGGCAGGGTGGGCAGCACCTCTGACCACGCTGGGTCCCAGGGGCTCACACAGACACGCCTGGCACAGCTGAGAGCCGGGAACACCAAAGAAGGGAGGGACTGGGAAGGCTGTTGGAGGGCTGACAGTCCATCCTCATCTGCGGGGGCCAGCCTTATGGCGCACTAATATCGTACGTCTGAGGTCTGGGTCTTAACATAAATTGGTTTATGTCAATGTCTTCCTCAGGGCATTAGGCTCCACAGCCCAGACGGCAGAGTGCCCTCGGTAAAGGAACCATATGGTAGTATATAGGAGAGGTTCAGGAGGAGAGAAGAAATACATTGTGCTGCACATTTCTTATAACAATAGGGTCAATGACATTTATGTCATCATTTGTTGATGGCACAAATGGCACTAAAGTCATGTGTGGGCATAATTAATGATGACAAAACTTAGGTACAGCTCACATAGATGGCAAAAATTAGGCTGCATCACAAGATTTAAATTGGATATGAATTTTAATCGTATGAAATCCAAAAGCTTTAACAAATCAAATATTTTTAAAGTTTTCATGGCAAGGCGCAGTACCTAGAAACTGTGGAGTGAGCAGTATTATTGCAAAGTGCATCACTTTAAGAATTTTCAAGTCTTGGAGACCTGTATTAGACCTAAGCAGCATTGGGAACACAGAGACAGAGGGAGTGTGGGTCTGTCTGCTGGGAATGAGGGGCCACAGGAAGCAGGGTAGGAATGGCCTCAGAAACTGTCAGATCAGTACTGTATTTTCCTTTTCCTGTCCTCAACTCCCAGACATTGAATACAGTGTTTAAAACTCAGTCTGCAAAATGTGTTTTTATTTTACACTGCCCCCCCATTGCCCAGCCCCGCCCCCACCCCCAAGAGGCATTTTTGTTATCTGACCTCACCAGAGCTGCATCCTTTTGCTGCTGCTGCTGCTTTTTAATGATCATTTAAAAATGATTAACAATGCCTGGAGCCATGAGAGCCTGACTTCCTGTGCTGAACTGCATGTCTGGATTTGCAGGAGGGAGTTCCTGACAAGAGAGTTTCCTATAAAACAAGGACACTTGGGTCATTGTGTAGGAAAAATGACTGCATGCAAGAGGTATAAGTCACAGGCTTGTACAGATGCTCTGGCAGAGATATTTTTTTGCTTGTTTAGGGTTTCATATTTTTTTTTAGCACCGGAAACGCAATTGTTTGCAATTCCTAAAGGCATTGGAGCAACAGAATGACTAGCTGTTACTGGCTGAATGAAAAAATTCTTCAGTTCTAGCCTCTTTTGTAAAAAAGCTAAGTGATGGGAAAGTCTTCTTTAGAATGAGGTAGGATTACTGAAAAATTTCATGCAGGGAGAAGCATGACAGAAGTTCACTTGCACCATGGGGAAGTGGAGACTTTGTAGGGTTTGGTTTCTGAAATGGTGTCCTCAGTACGTGGTTAACTATTGCCTCAGGAACAAAAACTCCAGTGTTTGCCCTCTGATCCTACAAGTGGAGACCCAGTTTTGACTGATTGCAGGACTCCTTCACTTTTTGAATCCCTTGTGGTCCCTGGTTATGTCAGGGTTCCTTAAAGCTAATTTCAAGAACTATGTTAAGGTTTGGTCATCTAGGCTTTTTTCTAAATGAATTTACTCATCTTGAAAAGGAATTCAATTTTATTAGAAAAGAATGTTAATATGTATAGAAGGGGAAGATGAGGAAATGGAGTTGCCTCATATTTTTGGACATTTTTTACTCTTCTCTAGTTGACACATTCTTTCCTCTGCTGGGGTACAAGATAATGGAGAACTTTGTACTCACTACACTGTTCCTACAGAACTTTGTACTGTCTGTAGGAACACATGCACAATTATATCAGGCACACTCTATTGAGTGCACCAGGATGATACAGGAAGTTATTTCTGAACAGGAAAGTTATTTCAGTAAAATCCTATTTTTTTTCTGGATGGCAGAGAAGATGGAAGGAAGAAGACCTTCTTTCTCTGTTCCAAGGAAACAAGCTCATGAAAACAGCACATATCCACCTGCAGAAATGGTACTGGCATGCTGGGGTCCAGTCATCCACATGCTGTGTGGCTGGAGCTTCTGGAGACACAAGAGGAGTAGCACATCTGGCATGCTTGTACCAATTGTAAGTCCATGGGTCCCCTTTAAGTTTCTTGTTCATCTCCACCAAGATCATAGAATCAAAATCATTTAGAAAAGACCCATTGAGTCCAACCTAACACTGCTAAGTTTACCACTAAATCATCTATATGCCATGTCTATAGATCTTTTAAATTCATTCAGGTATTTAATTACAGATTCACAAAATCTTAGAATGTTTAAAGTTAGAAGGGCACATCTGTCTTACCACTGGAGGTGATCCGGTCCAACCTCCCTGTTCAAGCAGGATCCCCTGGTACTCAGGATGGCATCCAAATGTTCTTGAGTATTTTGAGGGAAGGAGACTCCACTCCCGCTCTGGGCAATCTGTTGCAGCACTTGGTGACCCACTTAGTAAAGAAGTTTTTCCTCATATTCAGGGGGAACTTCTTGTACATCAATTTCTGCCCACTGCCTCTTGTCCTATTCCTTGGCACCACTGAGAAGAGCCTGGATCCATCCTCTTGATACCCTGCATTAAAGTACTTACACAGATTGACACAATCCCTTCTCAGTCATCTCTTCTTGAGGCTAAACAGGTCCTGCTCTCTCAGCTTTCGCTAGTAAGAAATTCCAGTCCCTTAATCCTGTTGGTTGTGTTCTGCTGAACTCCCTCCAGGAGCTCCACGTCCCTCTTGTCCTGAGGAGCCCAGAACTGGCCACAACACTCCAGCTGAGGCCTCATCCGGGCTAAGCAAAGGGGCAGGATCACCTCTCTCAAACCATTTCCAGGGGGAATGTGGTGGTTTGGGCCTGGCTGGATGCCAGGTACCCACAAAAGCCACTCTGTCACTCTCCTCAGCTGGACAGGGGAGAGAGGTTATAGGGAGAGACTCATTAATTGAGATAAGGATAGATAGAGGTCACTCACAGATTACTGTCATGGGCAAAACTTGGGAATTATTATCAGTCCAAATCAGAGCAAGATAATGAGAAATAAAACAAATCTAAAAGACACCTTCCCCCACCCTCTTCCTCCTTTCCAGGCTTAGTTTTATTCACTATTTTCTACCTCTTCCCACAGTGTGGTCCAGAGAGACAGGACCCTGTTTTTCCATGGCTTGCTGTCCTTCAGGAACAGGCTCCTCCAGCTTGGATTGCCCAAGGGTCACAAGTCTGGTCGGCAAATTTTCTCCAGTGTGGGCTCCTTTCTCCACAGGGCCATGGGAGAGGGCCCTGCCAGGACCCTGATCCAGTGTGGGCTTCCCACAGGGTCACAGTCTCCTTTGGGCATCCGCCTGCTCTAGTGTGGGGTTCTGCATGGATTGCAGGTGGATCTGTGCTCCACCATGGAGCTCAGTGGGCTGCAGGGGCACAGCTGTCTCACCATGGTCGATACCATGGGCTGCAGGGGAATCTCTGCTCTGGTACCTCCTCCTTTCCCTCCTTCTCCACTGACTTCAGTGTCTGCAGAACTGCTCCACTCTCATGTCCTCACTCCTGTCTTCTCTGGCTGCAATTGCCCAACAATTTTTTTTCCACCTTCTTAAAGTGTTATCCTAGAGGCGCTACTGCCATCCCTGATGGGCTCAACCCTGACCCGTGGCATGTCCATCCTGAAGCTGGCTGAGATTGGATCTGTCAGATATGGGAGAAACTTCTGCCAGCTTCCCACAGAAACCACCCCCGCAGTCATCGCCGTCTCACCACCACCATCCTGTCCCACGAGCTCAGTACATTCCACCCCTCACCTCTGTGAATCCCATGCTTAAGAAGTAAAGAAATAACATTAAAATCTGCATACATCTGCATACATCACATAAACTTTGATTACATCAAGAAAGAAAAAACCATGGAAGTCAACATAACATCATCACTGCCCAGTGAAGGCCACCTTCGAACTAAATTAAAACAGAAGAGAAATGGTATGGAGGGCTTGTTGAGGCAACATGCTGTGCATATAAAAGCAAGGGTGAAATGCTTCAGTAAGACATACAAAAATCAGGCTTGCTGAAGCTTTCATTGACTGCAATTCTTATTGAATTCACCTAAATCCAAAGCAACAAACCAGGTAAAAAAATTATGGAATGTGTGATCCAGAATTTAAACACGCTACATACTTTATGTTTGCCAAGAACTGTTTGTTTTGTTTTATTTAATATCTTTGTTAGTCTGGAGTAGATGAAAATTATTGGGCTTAAAACAAAGCTGATAGCATCTGTGAAAATGCACAATGGTCCCCAATATATTCTGAGCAATGAGTATCTGCAGGAAACCAATACACGTCATTCATGATGACAAAGGGAAGCTTCTCATGTAAAATCAATTTGTTGATGACAAAACTTCAAAAACTACTACTACTAAAGCTGGAATGGAAAACAGCCAATTTGGCAGCAACAGATCTCCCAACAGGTTTCAGCAGAATATTTTTATGGTTTAGACAGAGAATACCAGTGAAAGCTATGAATCAGTCACAACTTCCCTAACCTTCAATGTTAAACTGAAGCTTCATTACAAACATCTTTCAACTGCATATTTAATTTGCTGCTGGATTTAAGTTTGCCTACAAGATTAAAAAAGCCAACAGTCTTCTTCATTCCTTATTCGCATTAAGTATTGCCTTTTAATCAAGAAATAGACAAAATATATGCATTAGCATACAAAAAAAGCAAGGAGGTGTCACCATGATGAGTATCTACTGCAAAACTACCCTTCCACAGGGATTATTGTAGATAAACAAAATTTATGAATATAAGGGTCTTGAAAACATAGTTAAAATTTTCCTTGCTGATACCAACAGCTGAAATTTCTGACTTTGACTCATTGATGGAACAGATGTCATTCTATATCTTTCTCTCTTTTTCTGAAGTATTTCATAGCTTACATAACAGCAGCTGAGGCTCACCTGTGTGGCCTGCAGCCAGCACAAGTAAGGGGAGCTGGCCAAAAAGGAAATGTTCCCAGCTCTTGTATGCACCTGGTAAATGAATTCCCAGGAGACAAATATTAGAAATTGAGCTGTTTTGGAATTTCCCTATAAATTTTTTTATTATTATTTTTTAGATCAAACAACCTTTTTTTGAGACCAAAACACAGTGCGAGGTTACATCCTCCTGTTGACAGGCAAGTTATCTGTAAGAGAAATACATTTTTCTCACATCCATGTGGCACATGAACCTCCTTCTCCCACAGCCCATTTGTGGGTTGATTATGAGGCTATTATGTACTTGGTATTGGCATTCTTGCTGTAGTGCGTGCTAGAGGTGTTCCATTTTGTAAAAAATACAATTCTTCTGGATGGAGGACTTGTTCTTTCTCGATCCATATGACTGTTGTTGAATAATTTTCCTCATTCCAGTGAACACAACTTTTTTTTTTTTTTTTTTTTTTTTAATTTATATTACAACCTGTTTCCAATGGTCTTGGCTTCTTTCCAAAAGCAGCAGAAAAATTTGACTTGCTCACAGGGTTCATTCACTGACTTTCAGCCACAGGACATGGGAACCATTTCACAAGCATTCAAAATTTAACTGTATCGCATTAAACTGATGGCTGAGATATCCTGATGACAATGCCTTTCAGCAGTTTGTAGCAGCAACCCACAGCATACATGTAGGGTTTCTCTGAAAAACTAATGAGATACCATCTATTCTTTCTTTTAAGAGTCACCTGTGCCCTCTTTGTGGTGTGTTTTTAATCCTAACAGCTACACAGAGTAAATGCTAGGCCATATGGTAAGGACAAAGAGACATGAAGTTAGTCCTGATGAGATACAAAAGCTGTCTGAATTCCGGGAGCGAGGTCCAAGGAGAAGAGGATTGGAGTGAAGGCCCATTACTTCCAGGCAGATGGCCTGGGACTACCATCCCCCAGGATATGGGTGGGGGGTGGGACGAGAAAGTGTACAGCAGGGAGCAGATCACAGATTTTGTGTGGAGCTGATCCTCACCTGCTTTTAAGAGGAATTGAATTCCATTCCTGCAGCAAAGGTGCCATGCTTCAGTGAGCACTGGTAATCCTTTGGTGCTGCAGCCAGGACACTGACAAACTTGGCTACCTGCGTCCTGTTCTGGGTCATTTTTTTATTCTGAATGCATGTCTGAGAGCAACAAATTTTACCTCCTTTATCTGTGAAATTTTCCTGAGCAGATTTCTTTTTTTGCATTTTTTTCGACTTTTCTTCCATTGATCCATATTGGAGATGTTTCTTCTGACTGAATCAGAAAATGCAGAAAGATCTGAAATATGAAGAGTTAGCAAAAAATGCCAAACCCTTTCCACTTTTCAGAGTGACAATTTCTGTAGATTTGTATTGTATATTAACAGTTGTTTTTAATGTTTTACCAAAGTCAGTTAAGAGAGGAAATCAATAATGCTTTTGATATAAAATGTCGTTTTGCTTCTGGGCAGAACAGCTGTCACACATACTTTCAGAGCAGGGCAAATGGATTACATTTATAGGAGGATATGTGTGCAGTACAGCATATTGTCCTTATTCAACAAATGAAGGTTTTCCCATGAGACATGTAACTGATTCTCAGTGACACCATCACTTCTGCTTATACATCTGTTCTGCTTTCAACTGCAGTATAACTCAATCATTCTGGACAGATCCTCCTTTCAGATATATATTTCCTCTAAACCTATCAAGTCACAGGCATGACGACATCTGAACCTGTGCCAAGGCCTGTAATTAATTGGAGACTCACCTCCTCCCCCCCTAAACAGAGCGTTGGCCACTGAAGGTCCATCACCTTCTTCCCATGGCAGGGCTGATCTTCACTGGCTGCTCCACCCTGCTGTCACTGCCAGCAACCTGTCAGACAGGGAAGGGCTTGCTTCGTTTTGACCTCTTCATCAGGAATTTTCACTGGAGATCTTCAGACTTGCACCAGACAGACCGCTGTTTTCAAAGCTCATTTTTTTTAAGAACACCTAAATCTTATGCTTGTTGAGTTAGCATTTAGCGCTCTGGAAAGATGCGCACTGCAAAAGGATGATCTACCCAATTGTGCATTGTGAATTTTTTTAAGTACGAAACTCATCCCTGTCAACCAAAATGAGTCTTAGCTTTCCCACTTTTAGATGGCTGCAGCATAGATGTCTTCATCTCAATCCCCCCTGGGTGCCCTTTACAGTTAGCAAAATGCAATGAATGTCAGTCCTAGGATAGCAAGAAGCCTTTTTGCCTCTCATCATCAAAGGGTGTCCCATCAAAACCTGAACTGTCTGAGAACTGGCATGATCCTCCAAGTGTTGGCTATATCACGAGAAGATAAAAGACGTGTCTGCATGCTTGCAGGCAGGCAAACACTTGTTCTCATTCCAGTTGCAGGCAGGGTTGGATGGACTTCAGTCTCTACAGTGTGGGTGGCAGAGAGCACTCACACAGCTGCTTACCTGGCTGCAGACATCCCCCACGGTCTGGCTCAGTAACAGCAGTTGCCTCAGCACTGGTTGCACAGCGCTGCCCCGTGACTGCGTGCCTTGGGTTGCAATATGTAACCAAAAGTGCGTATTCTAATTGCCATCTGTTGAAACCAGCTGGGGAAGTATTTCTCTTTATCTCTTCCGTGACCCATTCTTCATAACTCCAGGAGGGAGGGGGCAGGTGCCTTCTGTTAATGGGCCAGCTGTTAAAACCAGGTGGAGCAGTGTTCTTTATCTCTTCCCCCACCCATCCTCCCTCCAGGTGATATCTGCTGTTAATGGGCCATCGAGGCTCACTGAATGACCGATACAGTTACATTCTCCCATTGGGAGATGCTCCAGCCAGTGGGAGGAGCCAAGCATTCCTGCCTGGATAAAATCTGAGATTCAGAGAACCAGGACAACCTGTTTGCACTGGATTGCCAGAAGAAGATTGGACCCATCTCTTCACCACTGGACCCTTCTACAGGATCATCTCTACTCCAACAAAAACCACATTGGTCACTCTAGGAGGACTTATTTTGGAGTGCTCCCAACATCCTGACCAACAGGGTGTCAAATTGTGTTCTGACTCTGTCAGTGTTTCTAGGATTTTTTTTTTTTTTTTTTTTTTTTAAATTTGCTTGGTTTTTTGTTTGGTTTTTTTGGGGGTTTTGTATGTTTGTTTGTGGTTTTTTTGTACTACTACACTTGTATTTTTATTATTCCTAGGAAAGGACTGTTACTCCTAGCCCCATACCTTTGCCTGAAAGGCCCTTAATTTCAAAGTTATAATAATTCAGAGGGAGGGGGTTTACATTCTCCATTCCAAGGGAAGCTCCAGCTCCAGCTGTACATTTCCCTGTCAGACACCTGTCTTTCTAAAACAAGACACTGTGAAAACAATACAAGTACAGGTCTAACGAACACACGATGTCAGGGATGTTTTCAGATAAACAAAATGTACGGGGGTTTTTTTGTTTGTTTGGGTTTTTTTGTTTGTTTGTTGTTTTTTGTTTTGGGTTTGGTTTTTTTTTTTATTATTAAAGTTGCAGTATTATAAATGCTATCAGAAATCTAGGCAGTTCTGTTCACAAAAGCAATCTGGTTTCACCCTTGTGTGATGAAAAATCAATCTCAAGGTAGTGGATAATCCATAAAAAGGAGGTGGAGCAATCTGATAATTCAGATGAAGCAAAGAACTACCAAATTCTATGAAACAAATGCATATCTTTCTTGCATGATAATTAAAAATTGCAAGAAAGAACAATTAATTCTCCATTTTTAATCAATCTTTAGAACACTGCTCTAATATACTTTTTTGTTTAGAGGTCTCTATTGTAATGGGCAGAATAAAGATTTTAGAAAACACCAGTTATTTTACATGCTGACAATGTATATGTTTTTAAAAGTGAAGAATTTTGGGCAATGAATAATAACTCTTCCCAGCATGAATGAGTAATAAAACCCAGCAATTGATGTGCAGTTCTACACATACTCACTGATATGAATTCTACTAACCTTTCTATAATGCTCCTTGCATGCAGTATTGCACAGTCTTACTTCAAATATCTCTTTCTGGCTTAATACTTTGGCAAATTAATATTCATATACTGCAAGTCGGAAGGAGTAATATCGTGACCTACTGAGGTCTGTGTAAATTTTGTCATTAGTTTCTGTAGATGCAGAATTTCATGTTAGCAGAAGCCTTATTGTCCTGGTTTAATGGGCTTAGGCTAGAAGTTAAGAGGGTTTTAGCTAGGAAAAATGTGACAGCTTTTAACAGCATTTCAAGTGACCTGTCAAAAATTTAAAAAGAACCCTAGATATTTTTAAGGTCAAAATTATGTTTAAAAATAAAATTTGAAATTATTTTGTATGTTACCAATTCCAAGCCTAAACAATTTGTCTGAGAGCCCAGTATCAGTAGGAACAGGAAGCTGAAGCAAAAACATTAAGCATATGAAAATTCTGTGATTTGTATTATAGGAGCTGCTGCTGAGACAGTCTCCTTGGTGAAGTTAAATTTCCTCTTTCAGTCAGTTCATCCTTTTGAAAAGCACTATTCTTTCTCTCATTTAGAGTACCCAGACTGCTTATGCTCAGGGCTTATCTGTAATGAGCTAATACATTTTGTGAAAAACTGCTAAGAGACATGTTAACAAGATGTTGCCTTCAGCATGGACCAGAATGCTTGTACTTAAACATGTTATCTGGACAGCCTTGATCCCCCAGTCTTTTGGAATTTTACATCTCTAATGTACTGATGGTTATGTATGTCTTCAAGGAGAAAATGTTTTCAGGTGAACAGAGGAAAATCAGTTTATTAATAATAGACACATTCTGTGTTTGCTGCTTTCTTTGTGTGTGCTTGATAATCTGAGGCTGAAAATTGTAGATACCAGCATACAATTGGCCACTGTGTACCTCTTTCTTATCTTAGCATGCCTAAAGATATTTTTAATTGAAAGAAACATTTATTCTGCCAGATGTGTGAACATGGGAGTAGCATTGCCACATGCTGAGACAGCCTCCTGAGGGCTTAGTGTGACACAGTGGAATGTGTCTTAAAACTGAGTTACTGAGTTGGTGCTTTTATGACTACAGCTAGCTGAAACATGCAATTTTCAAAACTCAGTCAAAACTTGGAGTTGCTAGGAGTATGTTTTCAGACTCATTTCTTGAAGGTTCTGAGAGCTAAACTGAACCCAGCCTGCACTGCAGTAATCTGAGGACACTGCTCTTAGCCTCAGGCATTGAGATCTCTGCATGCCGTGCTCTGGCAAAGGGAGCATGTCCAAGAATGGCCCTAAGGTTTACAGCCCCTACAGCATGGTTGTGGGGTGCTGAGATGGCAGCTGCAGGTAAGAAAGGTTTATTGAAAAGGCTTGTGGGTCTCCTTTGCCCTTACCTGCACACCTCAAAGAGAGTAGCCCAAGAGCGATTGGTCTGTGCGTGCGCACATCACAGAAACCTTCCTGTTTCACAGCAGCCATGCAGAGCAGTCTTAGGAGAGACTCCAGCAAGATTGCCAGTAGTGGTGCCTGCTTGTTGTTGCATGGAGATGGATCCCCTGTGCCTGCAGAGGGTCCTTCTGTACACAGAATCCCTTCTCCTGGTAGCACACACTGCAAACCCCTTTCTGTATGAGGTCAATGAGATGAGCAGGTGGTGATGTTACGAGTCTGATACTGCAGGTGTGCTCTGCAGGCACTGCTTCCTGCGGATGGTGATGCACCACCTACCAGGAGAGGTTTTTGTGTCTTTTGAGGCAGCTGAATAGTGCTGGTAACACAATCTGCAAAGATACAGCCCTTGTGAAAGCACTGGTGAGCACGTGCAGGTTCTCAGAGGGATGTTGATGAAGCTGCTTTGAGTATCTAAGGGAGGTAAGTCAGAAAAGTCTCTCTTGTATTAGACCAGGGTGTAGCTTGAAAAAATAAAGGGACATGGTCTCAGCCCAGTGAGATAGAGTCACTTTCAGCCATCAGAGCAGTGGAAGGCATATTTAATAACACACACACAGTTATATACAGTGTTCTTTAGTCTTTACTTAGAAACTAATTTAATTAATAAAATCCAAAACTTTTAGTCTCCTAGTTCCTTGTGCACAAGCATTAATTGTTTACAAATATGTACAACAATCAGCTCATAAGCTTCAAAGGCAACTCATTACCAGGATAAAAATTCTTCAAATTGCTTTCCCATCCATCTGAATTATATTCATAAGCAGTTTGTAATGAAGTCCAAATCCCACCCTTTAGATTACTAGAGAAGCCTAAAGTGGAAGAGCTGTGATAAAATTATTCAAATCTGGCATGATTATCTTCTGATTATTCTTTCTCAGAACAGCTCACCCACTGACTTAATGAGTTTTTGATTAAAAAAAAAAAAGCAATGAATTATAGAACTATAATTAATTTGTCAATAAGGACTCGCTTATCTGATATTCTAATTTGCAGCTTAGTATTCTGTTAGCATTCTTCAAAGTGAACAAAAACACTTCTGTTTTTATCGAACATTTATATGACTCAATAATGAAACATTCCATTTTTAAATCAGCATAACCTATGAAATGGTTCAATGCTATCTCCAAAGCTGGAATGATTTAGTGAGAAAACACGTGCGCACTGTTTTGTTTTGAAGTTTTGTTTGATATGTTTGAAGATGTTGGACCTCCATTATTATGTTAGTGAGTTGGACTTCCTGTTTGTAAGTTGGACTTTCTTGCAGATTCCTTCTCAGTCATGCTGGAAATCACTGATCCATGTGCAGTTTTAGACAACAAATAGTGGGAATTGCACCATTAATTAACAATGAATTTGGTCACTTTTTAAAAATGTGACACAAACTTATACAGTATTTGTGTAACAGGGATAATGTACTTCCAGAAATAATTTCCTCCTTCCTATTTTCATCCTTCTACAGAATTTAAGAGATGAATTTAGCCCTGGGGCTCAGAACTTGGAACAAAAGGGATTCTACATCATCAGAACGGGCTAATCTCACATTTGCTTTCAATGTGTGGTCCCAGACAGAAATAAGTGATTGTCAAGGATTGTTTCCATTATCTGGGGACAGACAATCCCTGAGAAAGTTAGTGTAGCTCTATCTAAAGGCATGAATGAGTGCCAGAAGAAAAGCTTTTTTTTTTTTTTTTTTTTTTTTTACTCCTGCTAGCTTGAATAATCAAAAAAGAACTACCAGTTTTATTGGGAAATAAATTGACCAATCACCTTGACCTCTAAGTAAAGGGATGGTGGTGAAAGAGGTATTGGAGGTCAAAAATTCACCTGAAATAATGTTTGCAAAATATGATAATATAATTTTTTTTGCTGTCTTTATAGCAAGAAATTACTGCTGTGCATTGTCATACCTGTTAGGAATAAAACAGTTTTGCTTCTTAAGCAAGAAATGCAGGTGGGGGAGAAATATCTCTCTCATCCCCATTTCCCCAAAATGCTAGCATAGAAGACAGTATCAACCAGAAAAGATAAGCAATCTGTTTCAGAACAATGTCATATTGTAGACTACACATAAAATATTTCAGCTTGAGTTTGAAGTGAAAGACTTCCCAGTAATTCCCAATAGCCCAACAGCATTCTAGATGTGGGTAATTCTTATTGTGTTCTCTATGTAAGACCCAAAATATTTAAAAGTTTTGTAGGGACACAAAGAGTCATCCAGTTCTTTCATGCCCTTGAAAGTAAGTGAGAATTAAATCCTGGTTGTTCTACCTTTGATTACTTTCAACCATAGAATGGAGATTTTGAGTATAAAGGGTTTGTTTTGAAGGAAGACAGTCATTAAAACAATCTTTATAAAATTGTTGGAATAAATCACTTCAAAAGCTTTTAGCCGGGCCAGATGCCCAATCCTGTTGTTAGATAGGATTCTTTACCACTGTTTTGCAAGCAATAAAAAATGGGCATTTTCACACAACAAGCAAATACTGGATGACTTGTTGCTGGGATTTTGTGTGCATGTAACAGTGGGTAGGGTGGTAACACAGGTCTGACTGAATCTTCAGGATGTGAGGTTGGGCCTACAAAAAGCATGGCTTGGTTTCTAGAGAGGTATTCTTCCTGGACTCAAACTTTTTTGCTGAGGGGATTGGGTGCAGTGGGAGTCAGAGACTTCTGACTTTTTATTCTGGAAATCAAAACTGGATCAACACCATTGTGGAAACTCAGGATAAGTAAGCTCTTCCAAAGCACAGAACTATATCTGAGTCATACAAATAGACTCAAGTCTGGGCTCTAGCACAGAGCCCTTACATGGCCTTGGCAAGTGACCTAATCACCGTGCTGTGTTGACTTAGTCTCAGTGTCTAGGTTCAGTGTTTGCAAAATGAGAATAACAGTACTGTCTTTGTCTTGTCTGTTCATATTGAAAATTCTTTGGGGCAGGAATCATCTCTGTGTGTTCAGTGAGGCTCCTGGCATTCAGCTGTAGGTGCTATTTTAATAACAGCACATAATTGCTGCTAGTTTTATCCCTAACCTTTTTGGAACAGGGTTGGATTTAGAAAATTCTTTCTTTTAACCCCATCCTCACCTTGGGAGATTCAAGAACTAAAAGAGACCTCAGTCTAAGTTATGCTGGCTTTGCAATACAAGGCAAATAAGTTGCCTTTGGTAACCCTGCATGAACTGGCATTCAGCTCCCTTACAGGGAGAAATCCACCAAATGATCCTGCTTGGTTGGATCCTGCCAGCTTTGAAGCCAGAATATTGCATTGGCTTATCTTCCAGGGACTGCATTTACAGAGCTTGTAGCTACCAATAAATTTTATTAACTGCCTTCATGGAGAAAGCCAAAAATCTCTGCAGTAATAAAGATGGAACAGAATTACAGAGCATGGGAGTCACTGAAGACACTTCTGCACCCTGAAAGACAGCTTTAGAAAGAAGATGGAGGGCTTCCCCGTGATAGCCTGTATTACATACTACTGGAGTTCACAAAAATTCTCATGGTCATTAAACATGCATGAGTACTTGTCTTTTTAGAGTCGGGGGGAGGATGAGAACTACTAGTCCCTAGTGAGGCCACATCTGGAGTTCTGTGTCCAGTTCTGGGCTCCTCGGGACAAGAAAAACAAGGAGAAGATCCAGCAGAGGTCACCAAGATGATGAGTCTGGAGCATTACTTTTATGAGACGAGCCTGAAAGTGCTGGGTCTGTTTAGTCCAGTGAAAAGAAGAATGAGAGGGACTCTTATTAATGCTTACAAATATCTCAAAGATGAGTGTCAAGAGCATGGTGCCAGACACTTTTCAGCGGTGCCCAGTGACAGGACAAGGAGAAATGGCCATAAATGAAAACACAAGTTCTACCTCAGCATGAGGAAGGACTTTATGTTGCAGGGTAGCAGAGCACTGTAACAGGCTGCCCAGGGAGGCTGTGGAGTGTCCCTCTCTGTAGTCACTCAAAATTTCTTGGACATGTTCCTGTGCCACCTGCTTTGGGTGACCCTCCTGTGGGAGGGGGGGTTTGGACTGGATGGTCACCAGAGGTCCCTTCCAACCCCTTCCAACCTCACAGAATTCTGTGATTCTGTGAGAACAAGTGCCAAACTGACTACAGGATTTTTAGATGCATGGGTCTTGTTAAAAATGTGACACATCAAAGATGTTTTGCTGTTCGGAGGCGTGAAATATTTTTGGTTCTTAAATGAGAAGTCGAAATGCTTAACATCCTGCAGCACCTCTTTTTGCAGCTGATCTGAGACATTGGCTCTGTTGAAGGCCATGTCACAATTCCCACTTAGTGCACCAAGCAGTTGAGCTGGCTTTCCTAGCTAGCACTAGGCAGCATCTAAGATGTAACAGCCAGCAAGGAAAGCAGCACAATCCCATGACATGTCCTAATGAATCCTACCCCTCTGCACTCTCGGCAAGGCAAATCTGCAGCTGCATTTTGCAGTGGCTGTGAAAGTACTTTGCTGATAGCTGATTATTAGATGGCTGCAATAACAAGACTCTGTATCAATAAGGAGGAAGGAAAGAAATGTTGCCAGAGGAGAGGTATATGTCTTGCACATTTCATCAAAGGAAACTAAATAAGTATCAGGACTGTCAGTTTTCTTGCTGTGTCATGTCTGTTCCAGGGTTTGACCCTGGAGACACTGTAAATTGTTGCACTTATTTGGGCAAGCCTAAATATTTCCTCAAGTTATTTTGTCCAAGTATGAAACCCAGAATGACCCGTTTTTCACATAATGCCCTCTTTTTGGCGGCGATCCCCAAAGTGCACAGGGAAAACAAAGTATTTAAAAGGGGGTTTTTGAATTATCTGTCTTTCATTTTTCTTAGCAACGGTTTCTTCACAGAATCCCAGAATCAGTGGGTTGGAAGAGACCTCCAAGATCGGGTCTAACCCAGCCCTAACACCTCAACTAAATGATGGCACCTAATGCCACATCCAGTCTTTTTAAACACATGCAGGGATGTTCTTCTTTAATTGTCCTTCAATGAAAAAAGCCGATGAGGGAATGAGCAAAACGGGGTTGGAAATCAGCCATTTTAGAAAGGAATTTTCTGTTTGGCACTAACTAGATGGTGGCTCAATAAATATGCACTAGTGCACTCTAAAGAAGACTATTTCTGAACTTAATCCAATTTGCACGGTGCTTATACATGCCATGACATTAAATATCAAAAGCACTTAATAGCACATGATGCTTATTGTAACCATCTTCCTGGTTAAAACCTCTTTTTCTAAGATTGAAGTAACCTAGTGAAATAAAACACTGTGAAATTACGATGGAAGAAATGTCCATGCATGCAGGGACGTGGTGGGTTGGATGGGATTGGATAAGTGTGATGCTTCCTGGGGCTAAGTGCCCAGACCCTGCTTAGCCCTTCCTGAAACAAAACCCTGGGAGGTTACTGAGAAAGAAATGTCCATTCAGTCTTGGCAGCTTCTCGGATTTCTCTTTTAAATAAACTTTAATTTTGACACTGGAGCTGTCTGGAGGTTTCCCCAATAAACCCCCTGGCTCAGAACAGACGTTGTTAGTGAGTCAGGCATTCCACGTGTGATGCTCTTGTTCTCAGCTTCCACCTGTGAAAGGTCTCTGACAAATTACAGGGGCCATGTAATTCTCCCCATGAAGGAAAAACCTGGTGACAGGCACCGTGTTAGATCTCTGCCTGATTTCAACACACCCATAAAAATCAGTGTCACCCAACAAAACCCGTGATTCACCTGTACTTTTCTTCTCTGCTACATTCACCCTCTCCTCCTTTCTTTCTAGTTATCTCTGAGCCTGGGAGCATTTAGAGGTGAAATGAGCAAAAAGGGGGTGGAAGTAAGCGTTTTGAAGGAATTTTCCATTTTTAACTGACTAGATGAAGGCTCAATTAAGCATGCATTAGTCCACTCTAAGGAAAACTGGTGATGATTCTCCTCTTAGTTCGCTTGTATGGGAAATGCATCCAGTTGCAGCCTAGTCGACAAAATAGGTAACTCAGCTTCCTGAGCTAACTCTGCTTCCTGAAGAAAAGCAATTTGGGAACAGTGTTTTTTGTCTAAGTTAATCACTGTCTTCAGAGACTAGTTTAAACACTCATCAAATGCCTGGATCAAAGTAACACCAGAGAGTTCCCAAGTGCCACTTCCTAAACATAACTTCCCTCCTGCAACTGCATTCTTCACCTTGTTTTACTAGTTCTTGGTTTCAAAAGCTATGCTAAGGGCTTGGCAAATACTTTAAATTCCTCTTACAATGAGGAAGAAAGCCCGGAGATTATATGCAAGCTTGGGAATCTCCCATGCTAGGACAAAAGTGCACTGCAACAGATCAGCCTCTGCTCAGCTTTGTACAGGCTGGGCGATGTGCAGCAGAGGGAGAAGGATTAGCTGAAGTAGTCTCCCCTTCCACACGGAGATCACACAGGTGCTTATCTAACGGGTGGTGTGTGCCTATAGTGCATTTGCTACGCCAGTGCAGCACCCTGCACCTGCACAGGAGGCTGCAGCACCCCTTGCTCTGTTCACAGGACCTGCGGGGAGGCTTCACTGATGGCAGACTGCAAGAAATATCTTTAACATTTCTTTCTAAGGAGGCTTCCTAAGAAACCTGTGAAAGCAGGCCCCAGAAACAGAGAGAGCAGAAGAACTTGGAATTAGCTGCAACTGCAAGGCTTGAATGCAGGAAAAGTTACAATAGTACAGCAAGCAAGGGCATGAAACACTAGTCTGAGTCTTAGGTTTGGCTAGGATCTTAAGACCACAGAAAAAATATGCTTAGCAAGATAGTAGGAAGTTTTAAGCTTAATAATGGAATATTGTTTATTGTTAACAGAAAGCATACCAGCAATCATTGCTTGAAACAGGTGTTCGTGTTCTTTTAGTGATGGGCCAGAACAATTGTCTGTAAGCTTTTGCAATATGTTATTGGCTAGAAATTTTTTAAAGTGCCCTGTAACAAAGAAATCTTCAGCTGCTGCTGGCAGACGTGAGCTGTTGCCATCTTTCAATTGTCCAAAACTCTGTGAGGAGGATGATGCCACAATAAAATTCAAGGAATGTCTGGCAGTGGCTCTGTCCTTTTCGCGCTCAAACCACCAAGACAGCAGACCCGAAGGGTGGTGTTTTCCATTATCAGTACAAAGTGCTCCTTGTGAAAAACCACTGCAAATCGAGCCTGCTTCTGTTTCACACAGGTGAAGGAGGTTGTCCTTCACTGTGAGCTCCTCGGAACTGGCAGTCCCTCAGAGCTGGCTGTTGCAGCAGCTTTTCCTTGATGTTAATTGTGAAGAGCTTTCTTACAGCTGTAATCATACAACACTTGCAAAAAAAAAAATTCCCAGTCATGTTCTTTCCTGAGCGAGGGTGTTTTATCCATTTCCTCTGTTAGATTTTGCTACATAATGCTGTTAATGCTTTTAAGTTAATCATCTAAAATTACCTTTGTAGGTCTTACTATAATGTCTCTCTTATAGTTTTATTTTTCTAAAGTATCTAGTCTATTTGCAAGGCCATCATTTGAAACTTGTTTCTAGTTCATTTCTCTCTCAACAATATCTGTCCTATTCTATGGATTTTCTAAGTTAGCATTTTTTTTAATCTCAAAATTTGCCTACAGATACATATTATGTGAGCCTTCTGTCAGGCTTTGAGAATTTTCTGCAAATCCATTTCTCACAGCATATTGCAGCTACTGTCTGTTCAAGAAAAACTCTGTGTTTCTCTCTTTTCTTGGGCCTACCATGGTAGTCATCCCCCATCTTCTCCCAAGAGACGATTTTAAGTGTGGTCACTTCTCACTGGGAATTACTCTTTTCAGGATGCATTCACTTTTCTTTTCCCAAGGTAAGTGGGTACCTGCTAGGGGAAAAGTGGGTTTTAATTAGTTTCCTAAATTACATTAATCCAAACTCCTATCTGGATAATAAAATGTTAATAGTACACAGAAAATAATTCGTACAGCTCAGAAACCTAAACATAATTGCTTATGAACATGGGGTGTTTATTGCTGTCAAAATTAATCACTTTTCAACTTCCAGCTGTTAAAATCCTTCTGGCAGATCTCAAAGCAATTCTCCTTCAGTTCCTTTTCCCTCAATTAAATATTAGCGCTGTTCTCAGGCTCTTGTTACATAAGCAGTGATTTCAAATTGCACTTCTCTGTTCTTTTAACCATAAACTGTCAGAAATTATTCTGCTCCAAGGTTTTTTGTTCTCGTCTCAGATTTTACTTGATGTTTGTACTGACGAAGGAGGAGCATCCACTTCACATGAGCCTAGCTCTTAGTGGCAAAGTTTAGATGCAGATTGGCCAGAAAATTTCTTTGAGGCTTGATGCTGTTAGCTGCTTAGGAGGTAGTTGAGGTAAATGGAATCTGAGTGCACTTGGCATTTGCCAAAACCTTTAGTGCTTCAGCAGGAAGCAGGATGCTCAGAGAGCTGCAATGGACAATAGGGGATTTCCCTGGATGCATCTCAGTCTCACAGATATTACCAAAGACAAAATTTCTAAAATTTTGTGCACTGTCAGTTGCACCAAAGCTAGATTGTTTGGAATCTCCATACAAAAGCTGCAGTATAGGAATTATTTGATCTGGGATGGACATGTGAGCTGTAGTTTGGTTTTATGTACTGGCCTGTGCCTGTAGGCACTCAGGGACAGTAGGGATGCAGACAACTTCTCTGGGAATTTAGGGCAGGAGAAAAGCCATGTCAGAGCCCTGGTGGTGTGTGTTCAGGCACAGTCCAAGCAGTCAAGATTCTATCAGTGAAGACAGAGCATTTCTTCACCTGTGTCTCTGCCCCTAGAGTCAGGAATCTGTGGCAGGGTGATTTTTCATGTCTGAGCCTCGAGTGCCTATGTAAGGCCAGTCAGAGTCTACCAGACTTGAAAACATGATTGAAAGATGGTGAAAAAGAACAATGCAAGTATGGACAGTACTGTTTACTATGCTCACCACCTAGCAACACCTTTTTTTCAAGTGCAATTTTGGAGTGTGTATTTAAAGGAAAATATACTTTATGATGCACACAAAGAAAAGTGACTCTTGTATCATCTACTTCTGGCTCTGCAAACACGTGCCAATACCCCCATAAGCAGCCATAGTTTGAAGCAAGCATTCTTATTTTTAAAAATTTACGTATAAATTTAGTGTCTTTTTGAGAAGCAGCAAAACAAGATATTTTAACAAATAAAAGCATCTATGTTTGCATACTGCATATTTGTGTGGCATCCCAGTTCAGGCAAGCCAAATGATTGCACAGGATAGAAAAATATGACTTCGCTGCACAGCTGGAAGGTTTCATTGAATGTCTGGTTCTGAGTGGAGTGGTACGAACTTAAAGGGTCAGAATCCAGATCCAGCTGAATTGTTACAGTGACCTGCATGTGTCCAGTCAAGTTTATGCTTTATTGAGCCTCTCAATTTCCTGGGAGTAATATTTTTTAATGCAAACAAATAAGAAGTTTTTTGTGGGTTTTTTGTTGTTGTTGTTTGTTTGTTTTGTTTGTTTGTTTGTTTGTTTGTTTTTCTCCCATCTGTTGTTCCTTCATCAGTCCTTTTGTTAACACATTACTGCATCTGGGGTGTGCCTCCTGTGCCAGCGATTGCATTTGTGTGTGATGTCAGGTCTGTCAGGAGAAATTACAGATGTAAAGTGGATGGAAGTCATGGGCTGAGCAGTCCATGTGCATATTTTTGATTGCTAGCTGCACCTTTTCTTTTCTAGACCATTGCCTTCAATTTGTGCTCCCCTCTTGCCTTTTCCTGACTGCCTCTTTCCCAAGAGAGCAGCAGCAGGGAAGTGGAAAAAATGAGAGTGGAAGCAAAGACAGTGGAAGCAAACTGCAACCCTGGCCAGCCATACTCTGTGATAAGTACACCATCTATTTTCATAAGAGTTAAGACACTCAACACTTCACTTGTGACAGCTCTGCTGTCGTGTTAAAAGTGCTTCAGAGGGTTTGTGAGCTATTCATCTAGGAGAGCACATATAGGCAATGTAATGGCACAAACCTTTCACCCCTGGGAAAATAAACTATTGCTTCGTCTCAAAATTTAACAATAGAAAGCTTTCTTGAAGATGGTGGGAGGAAGCAGCCTGAATATAACCAGAAGTTTCAAAACACTATATTGACAATAGTATGCGACTGAATATCATCTCAGAATCTCAGAAATGCCATCTTTTCCTGCAGAAATAATCTTTGGTAGAGGAATTAATCATCACAAAAACCTTCCAGGGTAAGAAATCACTTTGTGGGCAGTGCAGGAATTTAAGTGCTTATTTCCAAGCCTAAGCAACTGCATAGGCACATGCAATTGTGAATAAATATAATCCCATCAGGTGCTTGGGTGTATGTATTTGTATATAGAATTTTTCAATAGCTGAATGCATCAGTTTTAATTAAAAAAAAAAAAAAAAAAAAAAAAAAGAGAGAGAGGGAGAGAAGCAGAAACAATTTACTTTGAACTGCTATAATTTCTGACATCATAATTTCTTTTAAAATTTGCTTTATTGATTTAATGGGAGGTAATAAGGAATGGATTTAAACTTTGCAAAAAATAATTCATCCTAGGACGAAATAGGAATATGCTCATTTGCCTGAACATGATAGCTTTGTGGTCACATTTCATTGCAGAAAGTAGAAAAAAAACCCAAATTTATTTATGTTGATTTGATTTGCAGCTATAGTGTAGACAGTTCCTCTAAGAGCTGAGGTTTCAAAAAGAAAACTCCGTTGTTGCAGAAGGGAAAAAATACTTTTCCTGAGGCACAGAAGTGGAGCATCATTTGTTTGATGGAACAAGAGAAGATTTTGAAAAGCAAAATTTTGCTGATACAGCATGCAAAATTGCAGTTTGTTGTCATGTGCAACATTGGCAGCCATACGACTGTAAAAGGGACCAGAAAGACTTTGGTGACATGTAAGAACTTGACAATGTGTAACTAAATCCTGCAGCGAAGAGGGCTCTAAAATGTGCCACACAGTGTGAGGTGGGAGTTGTTACTTCCTTGTGTTCTGTTATTCTTGATTTCCAAGGGGGAAAGATAAGAACTGTGCTCAAAATATTTTCCTCCCACCTTCCTCTTTGCCATGGAGTTGGCCAGGAGCAGAATGAACTTGCTGTCAGCTAGGGTTAAAAAAAAAAGAGCAGGTTTGCACCCACTACAAAATATTTTTGTCTGTAGACCAAGGGGTTTGGGGAGGTGAGAAATTACTGCAATGCTGCCAGCTGCCTCCTCGAGAATTCTGTCTCAGTGCTGTAGTTTCAGGGTGCTGGGAACAGTAGGGTGACACTAAACAGAGATTAATCACATGAGATTGACAGTGAACACAACTGCTGTGTGGGCTAGCTGCAGGAAGAGGAGATCCCAAGGAGGCTTCTGAGAAATGCCAGCTATTTCATAAAAGCGCGAAGAAATCCCTGAACCTTGTGGTTGCTCTCCCTACCTCCCTACACCCTCTGGGAAAGAAGAGGCAAGGAGATTGCTCCCGCTGCTGCACTGTGCTTATTTTCTGTTAGCCTCCTGTTACAACCAAAAGAGCTGCCTGCATGGCATGAAGGTGCCACTGAGGTGCTTTCCACGGGCAGCCAGGGCACCACACAAGAATTGAGAGGCACTCCTAGACCTGTTTCACACGGCTGTGGCAGCAAAGTGCTCCTCAGGACCTTTCCATCATGGAGAATGTCTCTCCAGGCATGCCAGGGCAGGGGTCTCTCTCTCTCTCCCTCTCTCTGTTCTGCTATTCTGTATGATGACAGCTGACCTGGAGGATGTGCACAGCCTGCTGCTCTCATAGAATACCTTAGAGGTATACAAGGGAAAGAAAGTAACATGGCAGGAGATAAAGAGGGTACAGAGAGCCAGGAGAGCAAAGGGAGAGGCTGGATTAGGAGGTAAACTGTCATGCAGCATATAGTGGAAATAGCACATAAAATAAGAGAAGTATCAGTGAAAAGAGGCATCTAATCCCCCCTAGGCATTAAAGTGCTTTAAAAATGGCATGTTTCAGCTCTCAAGACTGTTAATAAATAGCCATCATTACAGCGCTATCCATGTGCCCCTGCTTTAGCAACTTGCATTTATATCTGACTGTAAAAATTCAGTGTGACTTGGAAGAAAATTGACGCCGTGAATGTTAGATCAACACGTGGGCAGAGATGACGTTTTCTAGAAAGACAAGGATAGTTGTAGTGCTATTTAGTGCCACAAAAATTAATCTCAGATGTAATAAAGTAAACAGTGGCACTTTGTTATTGATTTACATTGTGGGAAGAATTTGGTGGCATTTGTGATTTTGGCCACGGAGAGAAAGAGGCGGATTCCCATTACAGCTGATCAGAGCCTGTGTCACTTGAGCTGGATTTTGCCCTGCTTATTTATGTCACTTGAAATTCCTTAAATTGCTTTCTTGCCATCTCTAGTAGACAACGGTCTCAGCACAGGGATAATCCATGGGTATTCCTGGCCTCTGGGTTTTCTCAGCAAACAAAACAGTTATTCTTTTTGCTTGCATTCCTCCTAGCAGCAAATGCACCAGTGTTCTGGGGAGAAAGCCTATTGACCTACTGGATACAAGAAAGGCCCAGGGTTAAGGCCGACATGCATTTGATTATTTTCTCTGATTTAACTTCTCTGTGGATTTTCTCCTCTTCCTTTTCTCCCCTTAAGGGTGATGCAGGTAAACCTGAAGTCTGTGGAGGTGTACTGAGAAATTTGGACATTGCCAGGACATGACAGGTTAATACATGTGTTTGGCCAGGATCCCATTCTCAGTGACTTGTTCTGGTGCATCCCAGACACGTTGCAGCATCTTATTTTCTCTACTTCTCTGCCCCAGCTATTGCAGTAAGTGTGAATGCCGCTGGAAGTGTTGCAATCACAGCAAGTATTGCATGGTGCTGTGACTGCTCCACTCTACCTTTCGGGGTCCCTGCAGCCAGATCACCTGTGACAACACTGCAAAGTCCCTCCAGGCTCCACTGAGGTATGTGTTGAAGCAGGAGACATGATTCTCTCCAACTTAATGACATTCTTGTTTGGTGTTACTGCAGCGTCTGTGTTTTTATGGAAATAGGCACGTCATTAAGGGGAAGCCTGCTTAGGCCACAGATGCATGTACAAGTTTGGCAAGTCAGCTTCCAAACACACGATGCTACTTTTGAAAGTTATTTAGCCCCAACACTGCCAGCTGACACCATCGTTGATAGAAACAACATGTCCCATACTTTCAGGATCAGGACCTTTTGATGCTTGGCTTGCTGTTGCTTTGCATGTTCATCTGTACTCTCTGCCCACTTGTACACAGAAGCTGAAATGTGTTGTGGTGTGTTTTTGTCTTCAAAGATTTATTCTGCTCTCCCCTGTATAGCTGGTTCAGTCCTAAGTTGTATCCTCCCACCTGGTTGTCCATCTTGCCCCAGTCCTGCCCCTTGATCCAGATTGTTCTCTGTCCCTCCCCCTACTAAGCTGTCAATCCTGCCTCGTCCCAGCCCCCTGCTCTGGAAATCCCCTTGGAAATCCCCTATTACTCGAGGCCCCATTGGTTTGCTTAAGCAGTTCCCTCCCCCTGGGTTTCCTCATTGGTTCAAGTTGTGTAAACCCTGCCCTGTGATCCTCCCTAGTCTTCCCCCTTTTGGCTGAAAATTTGTACCCTCCCCTTGAACCTCCCCTGTTTAGAAATTCTTGCACACCCCAATTCCTTGTCTTTTGTCCCTGGACCCTACTTGGGAGTAAGCTGCCTTTGGATTCTGTACAAAAGAGCCCTCTCTCATCCTTGCCTCTATCCTTGACGCTGTTGATCATCTAGTGCCGTAGAGCCAGGAGCTCTCCACTAATGCTTGAACTGTTTATGGTTTAGGAGCAGCCACTCCTGGTGTGGTGCCAAGGAGCTAGCCATGGACTCCAGCAATATGTCCAAAATGTATTTTTCTCCTGTTTCATCTTTTTTGTGAGATGTCTGCTGGCGACTCTGGAGCCCAGCCTTGTTACCTCCTTTTGGTGGTATCACAGTCTAAGAAGACCTGCTGATTCTAGCTGAAATCAAAAGGTCCTTAAAATTATCTTGATTCTGAAAACTAAGTGTGTTCTTCAATTGCTTTTAAGAGCAGTTTTACCTCAACATAATCCAGCTCTACCAAATGCAGGCTGTTTTACAGACAACAGGCAGTGGGTATTGTTCCCACTTGGAGTGAGCGTACTTACAGGATGCCCATATTATGGGCCCTGCTGTCAGTGGGTATCTAGGCAGCAAGCTCTGGGTGGATATTCCCATTGCACAGGAAATAGTCTGTGCTCCTTTACAGTCACCAGCTTTGTGTGAAGAGAAAACTGAGAGATACTGATGTGAGGACTGTAGTGAATATATGTGCCCCATGAGAGACCTTATGTCTCACTCAGAGGCTCTTTCCTGAGCCAAAGGTGACAGGTCCTTAAAATCCACAGTAAAGCCAAACTTTCCCAGGAGATACAAGCTTTTTGTTAACTGCAGACTGGGCTGTAAACAGGATTAAATTATTTCAGTGTAACTGAAATGGCCTGCTACAGACCTTTTTCCAGAGCCTGGCTTGGGAATGAGATAGGAAAAAAATCCAGAACAAAATAGCATTTAAAAAAAAAAAAAAAAAAAAAAAAAAAAAAAAAAAAAAATTTTTAAACCGGAGACCAAGACACTCTTGGTAGTCCTGGCCCCTTACAGCCAAAGTAGGGATGCTGGGTCACCTTCAGTTGATGTAACACTGATGCATTATTGTTTTACTGAGATTATTTATGTCTGGGTTATGAATGACTATCATACCCTTACCCAAGGTAAAATCTCATTGAGTGCAAAGCTTTTTTGCAGGAAGGATCTAAGATATCAAAGTGACCAAACACTAAAATGACAGATGAAATCCCATTCTGCACACATGAACTATTGCCAAAGAGAAAAATAACATTTAAACAAGTGGTTTACAGCAAGCAGAGTAAGTACTTATTCACACTGCCTAATTACATTATGGAATTTGTTATTACAAGGATCTGTGGAGACCAACAGTGTAAATATGTTCAGGTAGTGTGTGAGGAAGTTAAAAGCAGAAAAGAGAAAAAGGAAGTGACTTTTGACTTCGGAGAGTCGAGCATATACTGAGGTTATCCTGGTTTACATGGAACATAATGTGAATACTCACTGAGTCTCATTCCTGCTCATGTTCCAGGAAATGGTGCCTATTGCCGGAGACAGCATGCAAAGTATAAGGAAGACGTCCCAGAACTAGACTTGTGATTTAATAAAGTCACAAATCAATAAATGAATTGACTGTAACATAGGGGAGAGGTAGAGCTCTCTTGAAAGGTCTTGCCTCAAATGTGAGCTGGAACATGCTTTCTACTTCACCATACGAAGGGAGATTTTATTCCAAATCTTGTTATATTAGCCCAATGTCTGAACCTCCTCTGAGTTTGAACATAATCCTAAAAGGTAAACAAAATCATAAGGACTCAATTTTTCAAGAAGTTCAGCTGACATCTAGCTATCAAGTACTGCCTACATCGTAAGAACAGAGTTAGTAGGTATTAATTCTTTGACTAATTGAGATATGTACTGTGGAAAGGAATTTTTGCATATCCCCTAAATACTTTTTTGTCAAGTGAGGAAAAATTGTGTTTGATAAACTTATTTGTTAGTCTTACTGTGCCACTCCTAACAAATACCATCATGTCACCATTTATTTTGTGACTTCTGCATTGAAGACTGTCCCAAGATGATATTCACGAGGCTACATGCTGTAGTTATATTCTCAATAAAGAAGTAAGAGAATTTGTATAAGTGTGTAATTCCAGTCTGATAGTCCAGTCCCCAGAGGTGATCAAGTATTTACCGTTGAACTAGAGTGTCAGTGAATGTTAGACAGAAGAGTAGAAGGGTAAATCTTCCAACTGTACAACCTAGGAGATTCGATCAGGAGAGAATGGAGAAACAGCATGACTCCAAGAGCATGTCAATCTCAGTGGTAAAATCTTAGTAGATGGAAATCCTCATTTTCTAGTGTGACTAATCAGTTTTGTGCCAGTGCAAATCCCTTGGCTTCATGGGAAACTCTGTTTATGGATTCAAGTTAAATTTTTCAGGCTGAACAATTTTTGTTGGTCGTTTTCTTTTTGTTGTTTTTGTTTGTTTGTTTGTTTTTGCCCCCTGCTCTCTGCATTCAAGAAGTAGGGGAGGCATTGATCATCCTTTCTTTTGAACAGGTAGCAGTTACCATGCTTGTCTTCATACAGGAACCTGGAATTCAAATCTCTATGTTGCCTCATATTTAAGAGGGTGCCCTCAGTCCTGAAGCTGTAGGATCTTTCTTCAGTCTTCTTCTATTTCACTCCCAGTCTCCTCTGTGCACGCTTTTTCACTCTGCAGAACATGTTTCTTGAAGTTAAGACAGAATTCCATATACAAATTCTCCAAGGAGCATTCAGTTTATCATGAAATTATAGTAAATTTATTTCCATTTGTTTTCTGAGTATTTAAGTACTTTATAGCAAAAGGGAACACCAGTAGGATAAATTCAGAGCAATTCTGTATATGTATCATGTCACCTTCTCTTCTGAATACCACATGAAACAATATTCAGAAATTAACTCCCTGCACACTGGGTTAGTAATTAATTAGAGTAACTTGTTCTACCTCATTGCTTTAGTAGATGGGGCCTAGGACTAGCACTTCATTTTCATTTTTATTGCTTTTTGCTAAATGTGAGGAATAGGATCTGTTTTGTTGTTATGACTTTTATTCATCAAACGAAACCTTAAATATTTAAATTCCACTTGAAGTGATCTGAAACTTCTTTTGGATTTAACTACCACCCTAAATCTCATTGATTTATTTAAACCTGTAAGAAACTGAGATATGTGCTATTCAACCACTCACTAGTACCTAGCTTTTGATAATATAAAATGATAATCCGTATCACCAGCAAGGCTCTTTATTAATATAATTTGCCATTGTCACTTTTTGACAAAGATTAACATTTTTTTTCTTGACGTACAGATTTTCATTCTGTTTCAGGTAGTAGGCAGAACTTCCAACGAGCCCTTTGAGTTCAGTAAACATTAGCTCTGCGTAACACTACTCATTTCAGCATCATCTCATATTTTTCAGTAGATATCTTTGCTGCACCAAAATCTACTTGCACGTTAATGATTTTGTCTGATACATGTTGGCTACATTCCTTTTTTTTTTTTTTTTTTTTTTCCCCCAGATGGGGTGAAGTTAATGTGTTTGCTTCAACCCAAGCAGGCATAAATGCATATTCTCACAGGTCTTTTTGTATGATACTGTTCTGACCCCACTGCATGTTTACAGTTGCCAGGATGGGAACTTGCTGCGCCCACAGCTGCTACCAGACACTCACTCAACACGTGCACCCAGCCCAAAGGCTGCAACCACTACTCTCAAAAGCAACACTCCTGTATTTTTTCATGGTCTCCTCACTTAGACAGTAGCAGTTATTATTGCTGCCTCCCCCACTGAGCGGCTGTAGCTCTGGCACAGTTCTCTTCCAGGCTCCTGAGTGGCACAGGCCGCTGTGTGCATCTCATGCCTTAATCCAGGCATCTGTATTGGCTTCCTTGTTGCTTTCCAGAGCATCTTGCTGTATTGTAGGGACACTTGTTAATCAGACTGACTTAGCCAAGTACTGATGAAATCAGTGGTTCTGCTGTTCTTGAGGCCATTGGCTGTTGCAAGTGCTTGTTTTTATTCCACACGTTCTAGAACTGCTGGCTTCACCCATTTTTCAAAAGATTCATTTTCAGGTAAAAGCACCAAAATCTCTATCTGTTAAGAAAATGTGCCATTTAACCATTTAAATGTGCCAAACCACCATTTAAACTTTGGTTATGCTATAGAGTGATAAGATGCTCAGATTGCTGAGGTACTACTGGTAGAGACAGAGATCTTTTTCTCATATGGGATATTTTCACCCTGTTTAAACCTAAATTCTTGTGAACTGATGGCAGGTCGTTCTTAGAGAAAAGTCACATTTTTGCCATTTGTTTTGCTGGGCCCTATAGCTCAGATTTTTATCAGTTTCATTCCCATTGTAAGACCATGACAAACTATTGGAATGATGGGGACCATTGGAAAATAGGACAGAAATAAACACATGCAAAATAATGGCCTCAAGACATAGTCACTAAGAGCAGTGTCTGTCATTGCAGGGTGCTGCAGTTGTTAAGTGTGACCCTGAAATAATAAGGCAAGCACAAATTCACACCAGAAAATCACAACACAATGGGGGTGACACTGGAGTCACAAGCACAAAGAGATGCTGTCCCTGACAAGCTGCAGTGGTGAGGACCTGGTCACATGAAGATGAGTCTGGCACCCATCACCATTGCTAAGCCAAGCAGAACAAAGGCTGGCTTTGACAAATCAGCATTTCATGCATACAAACCAACTTTGACTTCTACTTTAGCAGGCAAAATAGGCATTAATTCTACCAGTAATTGCAAATCGCTCTGTTCACGCATTTCAGAAGCTATATTAGGTCAAGCACTGTGTTAGGCACCCTGGTTTTGTTTTCCCCCTCTTCGTGTTTCTGACCCCAGCTGAAGAACAACAGCCTCACTGATTCACCAGATTCCCTGGGAGTAATGTCATATGCCAGCTGTTAAATGGGCTGACACCTACATAAAAGCATCTTGTATTAACATGGGGAAAAGCATTATTGCTGGAAACCAGGTCTAATGTGCCATTTAAGAAACAGGTTGTTTTTTAGCCTCGGTATGTTGTCTGCACAGCTCCATCACTCCTGCTCTGGCCTGCTTTCATCTCACTGGTGGCTTTCCCTCCTGACATTAGGAATATCAAACTCCAGAGAAATAGACTCCTCGAGGTTTTCAGGCTGCCCTCTCTTAGCAGAGGCATGTGCTGGCCATGGCTCAAACATAGCAGACTGAGCCAGCCTCAGTGAATACTGGTATTGTTATTTTTGACAGAATTTACACAGCTGTCTGAGAGAAAAGAAAAAATACAGTTGAGATGATGATTTGTCAACTTTATCAAGTTAAGTTAATTTCAACTTTAATGGTTTCCAACTAAAGCTGCTAAGGAGACTTTCTTGGCTTGGCACCTGGGGACATGTACAAGGCTCTGACATGCAGTGCATGTTATTTTGAGATCTCTTGGTCTTTTTGTCGTTTTTCTTCTCTCCCTCAGATATTGCTGGACAAAAACCAGACCTTGCATGATAAAGAGGTGCAGTCAGAGGGCAGGGTGAGAGCCAGGAACTTTCTGCCCATACTCTGGCACTAACCCCCTCCCTGGTGTTGGCTCATCCATCTGGTTCAACATGAGGAACTTCTATAGTGGGGCTGCACAATGGGAATAAAGAGGCTTGGATAGTGGAGGTGGTCTTCCTGCTGGCAGAGCCGTGGTGCAGCCAGCCCTGAGTGTGGCCATGAGGAGGGCTGCACCTGCAAACCCCCAGGGCAGGGCAGGTAGCACCTCCTCAACAGGTGCTGTGGGGAATGGTCCCTGATCCTCACTTTTGGTTTGACTTGACTGCTAGGGCTTTGCAGAAAATGTATAGATCAGTTTGTGTGTAGGATGTGCCATACAGGAACTACAATTTCTTGTGACCCCCACTGGCTTACTCCATCTGCCGTCCATGAAGAACTTCCTTGTCTGAAGGGTCTTGGTGGCTCAGTTTGAATGGGTGACATGCAGGTCTTCAACTATAAATAGGTTGTGGCATCCTCGTGGCAACCTTCAGCTGTTGAATTGAAGCTTGAATCATCAAAGAACAGGACACTGGACTTCTCAAAATAGATTGGAGAAGGCATTCAGAGCAAAACAAGTGAGGCAAGGTAGGTTGGCAAAGTGCTATGGGAAATGAGAATTGCTATTACAATTCCCTTTTAAGGCAATGACTATTTTATACCATCCCCCTGCCTCTCCTGTGACATTCTGCTAAGTTTTAGTGCAATATTTATGTTCTTAAACATTTAAAATTTGAACAAATCTTCATTAGGAGGTGTTTTATGTTGTTTCTCTCATAGGATTTTGTTTTCCCATAAGCATCACATGAATTTTGTGTGAAATCTGAAAACAAAGTGAATGGTTCTGCTTTCATTTGAAACTGGAGGAACAGAGGCCAAACCCTTTTATTCCCCTTGGCAAGTCAAAACATAAAACCTATGGCAGGAAGCTGACTTGGCCTAGTTTTCAATCTTCTGATGAATCACACACTACAATTACATAATTCATCTAACTCCCCTCACCTGATGTTGGTCCTCAATGCCTGTTCTCAAAGAAAAGCAAGCACTGAAGAAGTAAAGATTGATATTAGTGAAAACATGGCTCAGGACAGAGAACATGCTTGATAGATTACATCAGTTCTAGCTGGAGAAGCAAAATTTGATGGCCTGACACACAGCATCCATAAAACCCTCTTGTAGCCACCTCCATAGCAATGACCATCTTTATTAGCATGCAGGGATGTTTCTTCTTACATCCTCTGTGTCATCCCACTCTCAGCCAGCCGTGGAAGCAATTGAAAAAAAAAAAAAAAAAAAAAAAAGTAGTGAGGACTGCTCATGGCCTTTAAATTAAACACACACTTAAGCTGTTGCACAGTTTTTCTGTGCATACTACCTCGCATGATCCATCCTCTAGCGGCTCTGTTTTTCCTCACATTATTGGTCTTGTGTGGGCTGCTGGAAAACTAAACAGCTCTGCATGTGATTCACTGACAGTGTGATTTGCCTGAGTGTCTGATTAAAAATAATAAACCTTTTCCTTTCAAACATCACCCTTGTCCTTTCAATGCAACAAGAAACTAAGCTGACATCCTTGACTTTACCTCATACTGAGGTTTTAATAAGGCTGGAGATGTGTGAGTATCAGATTACTTCCTGGTGAGAACCAAATAGCTATTTCCTGAGGGCACTTGACCTACTTCTAACCAGAGAAAGTAATGTGGTTTTCAGATGACAAAACTAAGTCTTATCCTTTGTGCCTTTATGCATTAACAGGTCTGTTACAGACAGGTCTCATCCTCTTTACCCAGTTACACTAATGATTTTTTATTCAAAGAACTCCTTGGAATCGCTGTGATAATTAATGACAAAGATTTTTTTATTTAGAAACCAGTTTTCTCTGAAGCCACAAAGCTTTTTTATTTTTTTTTCCCTTTTTTTTTTTTTTTTTTTTTTTTTTTTTTTAAATGGAAATATTTGCAACATGGAAAAAACACTTAAGCTAGAACTTATTTTTTAAGCCCAGTGCTTCATCCTAACTGCCATGATGGAAAGTGTGTTTATCTCAAGGCCTGTGCTGGAACTATTTTACACCTAGGAGCCAATTTTCCTTAGGCTGTTGACCGGTTCAGTGTTGACATCACGTGGATGCGTGTGACTCAGTGTGAGGAAGGCAGAAGTTATCTCCGCAGAGAGATAGTGCTGTCTCCCAGCTCGCACCCCAGCTCTGCCACACACCACATCTGATGCCTGGAAATTACAAGAAACTAAAGGTGTCTGATATCAGCAGCGCTCACAGTGATCTTGCTGCACTAGTTTGTCTTGCTTTGTGGCATGCATGTCTCAATTGGTATTCAGCAGATGGAGTAACAGAGTCCACGGATAAACAAAAGTTCTTACTGATGGTACATGCCTGTGGTAAGCCCTCAAAAAGTGTCCCAGGTTATCTGGGATTCTGTTATTTTCCAACCAGCAACTGCATTGTGCTTGACTCTGCAGGATTTGTGTAGGTGTTTCACGGCACAGCCGTGGCATGTCCAGAGAGCCTTCTTTCCCGTGCAGGGAATGAACAGAATAACAGCGTGCTTGCTGCAGTACTTGGTGTCCCTCTTTTCACAGCCCCTGCTTGGGTGGAAGTGGTAGACTTCCTCCTTCCTTCATCTCAGAGACAGGATTCCCTTCACTCCACTTTGGCTGTTGAGAGACTCACCCCCTGAAGGGCTGAAGCTCTGGCTGACTGGTGTGGACTGTGTATCAGATTCCACATTATTGATTTTTCTTGATGTATTGCAGGAGGAAGCGTCGGCTGCAGTTTTTTGATGGTTGCAGCAAGTTCCTCCAGTCAGTAAATTTCACTTGGCTGTGGAAGGCATTTTAAGAGAGGCTTTTGTTAGGCAGTGAGCTCGGGGGAGCTGTGCTGGTTTTGCACAGCCTGGTTGTTGGTAGCAGGGGGGGCACAGAGGTGGCTTCTGTGAGAAGCTGCCAGAAGCTTCCACCACATCCAGCAGAGCCAATCCCTGATGGCTCTGAGGATGGACATGCTGCTGGCCAAGGCTGGGACAGTGAGAGATGTTGGTAACGCCTCTGTGATAACAGATTGAAGAAGAAATCAAAGCAAAAGTGGTGACAGAGTTTTAATTCTGGCCAGAGACGAGAAGGAGGTGAGAACATGTGAGGGAAACAACGTGGAGACACCAGGGTCAGTGGAGAAGGAGGGGCAGGAGCTGCTCCAGGCCCCAGAGCCAAGATTCCTCTGCAGGCTGTGGTGAGACCATGGTGAAACAGCTGAGACCCTGCAGCCCCTGGGGATCCACAGGGATGCAGGGATCCACCCACAGCCCCTGGGGATCCACAGGGATGCAGGGATCCACCCACAGCCCCTGGGGATCCACAGGGATGCAGGGATCCACCCACAGCAACCTGGAGATCCACAGGGATGCAGGGATCCACCCATAGCCCCTGGGGATCCACAGGGATGCAGGGATCAATCCACAGGGATGCAGAGATCCACCC
>JANEHK010000052.1:3801546-3865935 GCA_025960845.1 Tachycineta bicolor | reverse complement strand
TCCACAGGGATGCAGGGATCAATCCACAGGGATGCAGAGATCCACCCACAGCCCCTGGAGTTCCACAGGGATGCAGGGATCAATCCACAGGGATGCAGGGATCCACCCACAGACCCTGGGGTTCCACATTGATGCAGAGATCACCCACAGCCCGTGGGGATCCACAGGGATGCAGAGATCCACCCACAGCCCCTGGGGATCCACAGGGATGCAGGGATCCACCCACAGCCCCTGGGGATCCACAGGGATGCAGAGATCCACCCACAGCCCCTGGGGATCCACAGGAATGCAGAGATCCACTCACGGCCCCTGGGGATCCACAGGGATGCAGAGATGCACCCACAGCCCCTGGGGATCCACAGGGATGCAGAGATCCACCCACAGCCCCTGGGGATCCACAGGGATGCAGGGATCCATCCACAGGGATGCAGGGATCCACCCACAGCCCCTGGGGATCCACAGGGATGCAGGGATCCACCCACAGCCCCTGGGGAGGTGCCCGTGCTGGAGCCGTGGATCCCTGGAGGAGGAGGCCGTGGTTCCTGTGCCAGACTCGATGGAGAGAGGGGGCCCTGCTCCCAGGCTGGAGCAGCCTGTCCTTGCAGGACTGCACCCGTGGAAGAGTGACCCACGTCACAGCACTTTTGGGAGGACTGTGTGCCCGTGGGAGGGACTCACACTGCAGCAGTTTTGGAGGAGTGCTGCTCGTGGGATTGGAACTGTGCTGAGGAGGTTCCCAGAGAACTGTCTCCCGTGGGAGGGACCCCACGGTCTCACAGGGGAAGGACTCCTCTCCCTGAGCAGTGGAAGAAAACCTCGGGTGATGAACTGACCAAAACCCCCACGCCCTGGGTCCCTGTGTGTCAGTGGGAAGGAGGGAGGGGTTTGGGGGCAAAAGGTGTATTAAAGGCTTACTTTATTTCTCATTGTCCTCCTCTGATTTTGTTAGTAATAAACCGTCTTTAAGTTGAGCCTGTTTCACCCTTGGGGAGTTTTCTCCTGGTCACTATCTCAGCTCATGAACCCTTTGTTAATTTTTGCCTCTTTCCTCTGCCCAGCTGTGGCAGGGGAGGGTGAGCAAGCAGCTTTCATGGGCACCTGGCATTAAGCCAGCATCCAGCGAAGACAGGAACAAGGTTTTGGATTGTGTTTCTATGAAATTTATCACTAAAAATGTTAGTTCAAGCAGTTTCCTCCAGGTTTCTCTTTTCATGATGTAGCCTGAGATTTTTTTGTTAGTTCCCTTTTCCAGGGAAAAATTTCTCAAGGCATTACCTCTTCCATTTGTTGTTTGGTCCAGCATCCTTTTAAGCAATGCACTACTTTTTCCTGGCTAGTGGTTGGACGTGTTTGAGAGCAGAGAAGCGCACCCTAGGAAGCCCTAAGATTCACCATCTGCAGAGACAGTCAGCACTGGACCATTTACCTTGGCATGAATGACACTGGTAACTGAGGACAGAGTTTGGCCAGTGCTCATTTTCATAGATGACTTCAGTAGTGGGACTGAAGCAGCTGACCGTGTTGTGTGGCTAAATGCTTGCAAACAGCAGTCTGCATTCTTTCACAGCACTTCACAAGGTGTGCACTCCAAGCACAGGGATTTGCCAGGCTTTGACCAGCTTTGACATAAGTAACTTCAATGAAAACTATTTTTTCGCTGGGAAAAATGCAAGGAAATATGTTTGTGATTTAAAATCTACTACACCAGCTCGCGTTCCAGCTCCCTCCCGCCAGAGATCAAGTTTCTTCATCTGGGAAGAAACTTCCCCAGTTTCCCCAGCACAGGCATTAGCTATGGTGCCACAGGTCTTTTATCTTGTGTTAACTGTTCTCACTCAGGGTAATGAGGAGATGCAGTAGACAGCAGTTGTCCATCAGCAGAATTGTGGTGTCCTTATGTCCTGCTTTCTGCTGAGGGATGAATTAACACTTGTATGTGCTTCTTTTCTCCATAGGCTGGTCTAACACTTGCTTATAAGAAATACTGTGCCTTGAGAAAAGACACAGGGCCAAAGGAAGGTCCCAAAGGGCCCGTGAATGTGCTGGCTGTGCTAGCTCAAGCAAGGTAGGGAATATTTGTCTTCCTCTCTGAGGACAGTACCACTTTTGACTGTGCTTCTGCCTCCTTTACTTTCCAGCTAAGATTAATACTTGATTGCAGAGGCTTTTGTTCCTGCCCCCAGCAAAGCTTTACATTGCCATTTAAATCAGTTTTTCCCACTGTAAAATCCTCTTGGGAATGGAGCAAGACAGCAGTTTGCTGTCTTTTCAGGCTTGGAGGGCTTTGGGATAGTCATCACTGCAGCAGCAATTTAGCACTCCAGAATACCAAATTTCATTGATATTTTTTCTAAAATCACTGTAGAAAAATTCAAAAGTAAATGAAGCTCTGGCTTCAGTTTCTAGAGATTAAATGGATAGATAATGAAGGCAGTACTTCCAGCAAATAGTCTGGGCATGGGCACATAATAGGATGTAAATGACACTTTCATAACATAAAAAGTGTCATAACACTTTCTGCCTCCGTAGCTGGCCACCCACATACTTTAGTCCCCCCATGGTAGCCTAAAAAAGTTCTTACTCCCTTTCCTTTGAATTTTGCCCGTTTTTCTGCTTGCATAACAACTACACTGAGGTCTAAAAACATTTAATTCTCCAGAATACACAATGAGTGTTTGCTACAGGTTGATTTTTGCTCTCCATAGGCAGCTGACCAAGACTGTTTTGTGCATTACTGGTTGTTCATTGTCAGTGTGGGATAATGGGCGCTGAAGAAACATGGCACCACTTTTGACAATGAACTGTCTGCCTCTGAAACCAGTTCTATGCAGTGGAAGTGACTCTGCAAACATTTATAACCTAACTCAGAAACCTTTCTGGAAATATTGTTGTGAATTAGATCTTGGTCATCCAAACAGTGCAGAAATCAAGCAGAGATTATAAAAACCATTAAGGCAAGCTTGTGGTAACACAGTCAGTTTGGATACATTCAAATGAAAACGACTGTTTTAATTACAATTTAAACTCTAATTTGCACTTTAGCCACATTCAACAGAAGAGTAGTTATACAGGTCTGTCAAACAAACATCTTTAAAACTTCCTTTATTTCGTTAAATAGACACTTCTGAGACTTAGCCATATGGTTGTTGCTGTTGGCTAAATTCTTTGTGTACCCAAATAAATTTATTCTGTAAGTTTGTGGAAACCTACTGGCACATGCTTTGTATTTCACTGGAAAGTTACAGTTTTCCTACAGCTGTTGTAAGAAAATTAAGACATGTTTCTGATGGACAAGTATTTTTGGAATTTTGAGAGTAGTACTGCTAGCAATCTGTGGCTTTTGTTACTGATCTGTGGCTCACAAAAAATCATATAAGACTGAAACATTATTTTGTGCAGTGAAATTTTTAATAAGAATATTGCAGGGAAGTCAAAGTAGTAGCTGGAATTTGTTTGGGGTTTTAGATTGGTTTTTTGGGGGGGGTGTTTTTTTGTCTTTTGGGGTTTTTTTTGTTTTTTGGGTTTTTTTGTTTGGTTGGTTTTTTTTTTTTTTTTTTGTAAGCTTGTGAAACAGTCATTGTACAAAGATTTGAGAATGGAGGCTGATCTTTCAGTTTTTACATTTTTGTCATTGGATGAATGAATCTGAATAATGATGGAAGTGTTAAAATAACACTTGAAAAAACATTAGGTTGTCTACAGTGAAGTGAATATGAAAGCCTTCTCTGCACCCAAGAAATTAAAATCCATCACAATCATGTATCAAGGGCTCTGCAGTTAGTGGGGGTTTTTCGGTGGGTAAAAGTTGTAGCAGGATTAGTGCTTTCTTTGGGTCTAATTCCGAGTTTATTGCTCAAGACGATGGAAAATAATGATTTGATTCTGGAAGCGGTTCAGACGGGGTTTCAGTGTTTCTCAGATGGGCTGGATGATGAACTCAGATTATCTGCAGCTGAAAAGGTGTGGGCTTGCTCTGCTGCAGTCCTAGAGCAAAGCTTGGTTTTATCAGGCAGTAACAGATCAGGGGGGAACTATCCATGCCTGAGCTGGCATCATTTGGCAGGGTGAGATAGGAGTTATTTCAGCTCTCTGCTGCGGAATTATGTGGGATGCCAAACTTGCTTGGGTGAGACCCACAGCTTGGCCTTACAAATAACTGCAGCATCCACTGTGTTTTGTGAGGGATGGGCAGGAAAATGTTGTAATTTGGACATACCTTGTAAAAGTTTAATTTGGCATCTAAATCAACTGTTGTGGCAGGTCTGTTGCATGAGGATCCATATGATCTGACAGAGGGAAGCAGGATGCCTACGAAAGTTCAGTGCTGACCAGGTACCCTCAGTGGTGACCAATCGCCTTGGTGAAAGCTGTGAAGCGAGTGTTAAGGGAAAGATCTTCTAGTGAAGATGGGGTACAAGTGTAAATAGCTGAAAATCCAACCAAAGTAGATAGTTGCAGGCATCCTGCAAACTATGGTCTCATTTCAGCTCAGAGAAAGCATTTTACATGGAGGCAAGTTTTCCCTTTATCATTTTCCACTGGGCCTGACAAAGTACTTGGAAACTGTAAAGACAAGACACTTTAGGAAACATTTCTGTTTCAAGAGGATTACAGAGTATTTTTAAAGCTAAATGGAAAGCCACTCCTTCTGCACTCTGCACACACCCGTGTTTTGCAGGATGAACCATATCTATGGTTTTGCCAGCAAAACAAACAGTGAGACTATCGTTTATTTGATTTCAAGACCACCTTATGCATGAATGGAAAGTGGAGTGCTGGCCACTCACCCTTGTGTGAGGTAATCCATGAAGTTGCTCCATGCAGATGACATCCAGGTCCACCATGTGGATCAAGCCAATGTATTTTCTTAAGAGCTTCCTGCCTATTATTGGGCCAGGTATTGGGGAGAGTGTGTGTGCTTTCCTGTTTTACATAGGTTTGCCTTTCTGTTGATATTCTGTTCGCTCTGAGGATGAATGAAAATATTTTTTAGCTTCCAGGCACTGTGATAATGAGGATACTGTATATACGATTCACCCAGGCATGCTGTTGGGAAAATATCAGGTAGTAGAACAGTGTCTAAGGTATCTGCACCTGCTGCAACTTGGGATGAGAGCTGAAGGGTGGCTGATGTGGAAGAGCAAAGGTGGCTTCACTAGAATGGTAGTGTCGCCCAACAGAGACCCATTTACAGGTATATTTGTTGTGTTTCCACTGTTCTCAGTGCAGTGTTTCCCCAGAGAGAGAGAGCTCCACTTTTCTAGGGAAAGCCTGGGCTTCAGGCAATCTGAATGCAGTTGACAGCAGGCAGTACTTTCATACTGTCTGGTGTTCTTGGTCCTACCTGCTACCCGTGACTTGCACTGATTTAGGTTGCTAATTGTTACTCAGGAAAGTTTCTGCACAGAAACCTATTCTCTTTCCATATAGGAACTGGATGTCTGATGGTAGCTATTTGTGGGGTAGCAGGGGGAATAAAATGCCCAGTGCCACCAGGAGAAGACACTGAGCTAAGATGTCTTGAAATACTTAAATCTACTGTGTATGGAAATGTGTTTCAGCTATCTGCAAGATACCTTCATTAAACCAGGTTAAAAGTTCTGCAACAGTTCTTTGGACTTTAAAAACAGCAACAATGGCCACAGGCACAGAAGAACCTCTAGATTCCCCTCTTCAATGGAAATGGAAATTCCTTTACGGTGCAAGAGGTAGCAACTAATCTACGGGGTGTCATCCACCTCTACCGTTCCCAACACTGAGCTGTCTTGTATCCTCACCTTTTCCTTCTCCACCTTCTGTGCTGCAGCTGGGGCTGTGACCTTTTCCTTCACACGGTTCACTGGTTTCTATGCTCGATAATGCAGGCCTTTCCTGTCCACCAAATTAAACTTTAAAGCCAAGGAAGGTGGAAAGACTGCTAAGTGGGGGTTCTACTGAAGATCAGTGAGATCTTCTGGGACTTAATTATGCCTAAGGTCTCTTGTCCTTTCATTTCATTACGTCCCATACCCCTCCTTGTCCTGACATTTCCTTTGAAAGGCAGCTCCTTTTTCCCAAGCATCTTCTGTCTTTCCTAGGTAATAACTGCAACTTGCCTGCTTCTTTTGCTTATTATACAGGGAATGCCTTCTGCTGATAGCAGCTTGATTTGCATGCTGTCAGAAAATCTTTATCAGCATTGCCATGGGTGACAGTAAAACAAACCAGTCAGTTTTAGTACCAGACTAAAACAATTAGTCAGGTACAGCTCATTTTGATTCCTTTGATTAGTTATTAACATAAGTAGACAGAAATTCACTTCAAACTTAGTACTTAGAGAAGGCAAAATGAACATCCTATAAGTATTTCAGGGCAGATAAGGAGATCAGTGGCAATCATATAATTCATCACAGCAGTTAAATGATTTTAAATACTGTACTAATCCCAAGACTGCTCAGGAAGTTCTTCTGTTGGTTTGTTGTTGTTGTTGTTTTGGTTTTGGTTTTTGTTTGTTTGTTTCTTTGTTTTTTATCACAGAATAAAAAAGCAGCCAGTGAGAGATAGTTCCACTTCCGTCTCCAGAAAGTGAAAGTGTTTCATCAGCTCATTTACTCCACAGTGTTTTTATTGTGTGCTCTCATCTCACCCTGCTCACCTACCTGCCGAAGCACTCTGTGCTAGGAAATTAAAATTATCCTAGGTCAGCATCTTCTGACTGCACTGCTCAAGTGAACACTGCCTGAGGGGCCCTTGCTCTTACAAGCAGAGGACAATGATTCTTGCACTGTTTCCAGCCCCATTAAATCTCAAGAGACCTTTCTGAGTCACATCAGCAACTTTGATGCAAACACAGGGCTCCTAAATATTGGAGGTGAGCCTGCATTTATTGATTCCCTTCTGGGCCTTGCGTTAGACTTCAGGGCTCACAGTCTGGGGAGCTTGTTTCCTCATGCTTTTGAGGTGGAAGAAACTCCAGCAACACATTTCCAGGATAAATTTTATTCCACTGTATCCTCTGTACAGTATTGCTGATCATAGGTATCACACAGCCACAAGTCAGGCTTTGAAAAATCCTGAGACTCACATGAAAATCATGACATTCCCTCTGGTTTTAAAATATTCTGGGTCTTTGCTTGTCTTCTAGAAAATCAGTTCTATTTCATGGTAACATTTACCAGAGTGTTTTCCTGCAACTGCTGTAAACAAGACCTGAAATTCTCCCCAAATCGCTTCAGGAACCTTTAAAAAATGTCTTACCCATGAGGAAAGGCTTGGTGAGGAGGAAGCTATAAAATGCAGTGCTTTATGAAGTGGTTGCAAACCTGCGTTTATAAATATAATATGTCAGCCATTTTAAAGCAGATCCCAAAGAGGAGAGTTGATGCCACGGATACCATTGCAAATTTAGCCCTCTTTACCAAACTAACAGCACCCATCTTCTTTCAGGTTTTAATAGTACCTGACAGCCCCATGCCCTAAACCTGCTAGGTGCTCTGTAGTAGCTCTGCAGTTGCTGCCATTTTATACATATCACTGAATACTCTGGGTAGGAAGTGATGTCTCCCTGCTGAAGTCACAGCAGACTGCAATGCTATATGAAGTTGCTCAGGGTGTCCTCCTGTCAAATTTTGAAAATGTCCAGGGATGGAGAATGGGGATCCTGTGATGTCTCTGGGCAGCCCATCACAGCCCTTAATCACTGTCACAGAGAAGAATTTCCCTTATGACCAGTTCAAACCTAGTTTCCTGCGAACTGTGATCACTGTCCACTGTCCCTTGACTGTACACCTCTCAGAAGAGGCGAGATTTGTGTTCTCTGAAACACTCTTCTCTATAGCCCTGACTAGATGGCTGAAGAGAGTTATTATAATTTTTCTGTTTTCTCCCCAATTCCCTTATCCTCTCAAAGGTCATATGCTGCAGCTCCTCACCATCTTACTGACCTCCCTCTGGACTCACTCCCAGAACTGAAGACTACTCCAGATGCGGCCTCACAAGTGCCAAGTAGAAGTGAATCATCATTTCCTTTGACCTACTTTTGATATTTTTTGCATTGCTAACAGAGCTTACTGCTGTTTCAAATTGACTTCTTTCCTACTGGGACCCCAGGATCCTTTTCTGCAGAGCCTCCAGACTGTACCAACACATGGAGTTCACTTCCACTTGCAGCATTTTGCATTTCTTAGATCTAAGTCCATAGTATCCATTTTGAAAGGTAGACCTGCCCCGCCTGCATTTTGGCTCCTCGTACACTTCTGTCAGATCTGCTGAGAACGGAAAATGCTGGTAGCAATCCTGCTATTTCTTGCAAAGATACCAAATAATTCATGCCTTATTGATAACCTTCTTGCAAATCTGCTGCCATTGTCCTCCTCTGTAGAGCACAACAGCTGAGGAAAGGGTTGATAGCCACAGCAGTATGTTGTACAAAGAAGCAACATCCTTCTCTTGGTCTCTGAGCGCACTTTGTGATACGATCCTTCCCTCCCCAAATGTAGCTTGCCATAGCAGCTCTGTTCAAGTGGCAAAGATCGAGCTTTAATGCCTGGCTTTGTGCACATGCTGAAGGCACCCATTGTCGGCTTGGAAAGCAGTCGAGCAGCAGGCAGTGGTTTCACGTTAAAGGATCAGCAGGGGAGGGCCACCTGCATGCCTCTTCAGCAGCTTTAGCAAAATCATGGGGTTTAATTAAGTATCTTTTTTCATGAAAGCGGAATCAAATGTCCTTTGCTATGATTTTCTGTCACGTAAAAGTGTTCAGAACTGCTGAAACTGCAAAACCAAAAAAAACCCCTATACTTTTCATGAAGAGTCTACTGCTGACTCACATAGTGTCTGCTTTGTTCTGTAGGTGGTAATAAGGTGTTGAAGGGCAGGTTCCCGGGAGGAGTGGACAGAAGAACTGATGTTTCTAACAGATATAGTTCCCTTCTTGCCCTAATTTTATCTCTGGAGCAGAATTTGTGCTGCTGTGCCTTAGGCTGAAGTTCTGTAGACCCCTCTGCTCAGGGGAATTTGAGCATCATTCCAGTTTCACGTTCACATTGGTGGCTTCTTTCCCCTGGGTGCAGAACCACCCATTCCTGGACTGCAGTCCAAATCAGAATTGAACCTCAGGAAAGAGCAGCTTCAAATAATAGAGACATTACACTTTGGATCATGATAATTATACAGTGCTCCTGGATAAGGAGACAGGTAACAGCCGATGAGTAGCTCCTTTTCCTTTCCCCTCGGCTGGCAAAGTCAGCTGGTGAGGGAGGATTCAGAAACAGATACCTTTCTACACTGATTTTTTTAACTACATTTTCAGCTTTTAGCTTTAAAGCCTAGGGGAAGGCTGCCGTGCATGGTAAGTAAGGAGAGAAGTCATTCATCCTACAGAAACAAGTGATTGTTTTTAATGCCTTGGTTTTTTCCTCACTGACACTTGACTATTTCTTGCCCTTTACTCTATAGCTAGGAAGAAAGACAATAAGTTAAGAAGTTGCTTGTTTAACTGTTAGAATATTGCTCCTTAGCTAGCCAGAAAGAGTTGATCATGCACGGGAATTGCTCCCACCATCCAGGGTGTGATCAAAGGCAAACGGATTTAGCCCCCTGCATCCACAGACCATCTCTGCATTCATCGTCCACAAACACCATCGCGCAGCAGCAGCTGCAAGAAAATAATTAAAAGAGCTAAACTGAAAAGAATTATATAAAAAGCACGTTAGAGATTCCTCTTTTCAATAAAGATTAGATTCCTCTTGGCTTCACTAACAATTAAGCAGGACCATCTGTGAAAATGGCTATATAAATGCTCATGCTCTGAATTCTGACTGCTCCATACACCATCTCCATGGTGCCATAAAAAGGAAGAAGTAGAGACAGGCTTGAAGACCATCTGTTTTGAACTTTAGTTACCCTAGTAGCATCAAAGCTTCAGCTGGGGTAGTAGCTACAGGAGATGTAGCAGGATATAAGCAAGAACCGCTTGTCTCACACCAGTACGGTTGAGCAGTGGGAGTAGTAGGATGGTGGAGAACAGCTCTGCTGTCCCGTGAAACACTCATCATGCAGTTCAGGAACAGTGTTAGGAGGACAATGAGCTCTGGGTCTCCTGTGGGCTGGCACAGGGCAGAGCTCAGCTTTCCTGTACCCTCCAAGCCTTGTCTGAGATGCGGGAGGAAAGCCAGTTTCTCCAAAGTATGGGCAGGCATGTCTCTGACTAGCAGAGGGACAAACATTCAAGAAAGGAGTGAAAGCACTACAAGTAGGGATGTAGTAAGCCAGAGGGCTTATCTGCATAGTACAGTGCTCATGGATTACTGTGAAATAGGAGTACCCAGATGAGTCATCAAGCCACCTGGTATGACATCAAGCATAGCTCTGGTTCATAAGGTCCCTTGTGATGTTCTTTGATTCTCTGTAAATTTCAGTATCTGGTCAGAAAACAAACAAACAATCAATCAAACAAACAAACACCCCCAAAACAAAACAGACAAACAAAAAACCCACCAAAAACCCTCCACAAAACAACAACAAAACAACAACAAAAACAAACAGAATCACAAAAACAAAACAAAGAAAGAAGCTGAGTAAGCCATCTAAGCACATGGTCCCAAGAGCTACACAGATTATTCAAATGAGCCACAGTCCAAGGTGTTGTGCACACAGCAGGATCCTGGGGCTCTGTCTCTCTGTGCTGTCCAAGGATGTGGAGGAGCTCTCAAAGCATCTTTGACTAAATTTCTTGTTCAGCTGGTGAGTTTGGAGGTGAAGAGTTACTCTGGGCTCCTTGCTATGGACTGACTTTTTCCCTCTGTGGTCTGCCAGGGTGGTTGTAGAAGCATTATAATGTCCGTGCTGAAGCAGAACCTGAACAGAGTGAGGTGAGAGAGAGAAAGCAAAAAAGAGATGAAAGGGATTTGGAAAGAAACAGAGAAGATGGAGAAATGGAAGGAGATACAGAAAGGATATTTGAAATTGAGAAGATTGTGAATCTTGGAAAACAAAGAGACCTGAAAGAAGCAGGAAAAGGATAAGAGATGTCATAATTATAGAAATGAGAAAAAAGAGAATCTGGGGTACCTGTGGAAAGAAAAGAAGACAATAGGAGAAACAAGATCCAAATAATGGAAAAGAAAATGGAAGCTGATTGACAAACAGTGAGGGAAAATAGCTGGTACTCCAGCTATACTTTCCCAGAAAAGTATGGGAAGATTCAGAGAAAAGCATTGGTAGGAGAGAAAAGTCTGTAGTTGGGTTGCAGCTGGAAATGTTTGAAGGAAGGAGGAAAAGGAAGAGGGTGGCACAGCAAAAATGCAAAGCTCTGGTTCTGGAGAGGACAAAAATTTACTCAGATGGCAAGAGAATGTTCTCTGAAGAGAACATTGTGCAGGAAGGCAGGACAAAAGGGATGACAGGGGAAGAGATGGTAAAAAAAGCATGAGAGGTGGAATTAAAGAGTGACAAGAGGAAAGTCACTTCCCAGAAACTGGGAAGAAAAAAGACACCAGTTATGAGGTAAACGCTTACCAGCTTCTGTCTTGTTGCCACTGTCCTTGTAGTCTGCGCTTAGGCAGAGCTCTTAAGAATGGAATTCATAGATTTTAAATCTTTATTGGTCTTTCCAACACATTTCTTTTTCTCTCTGGTTTATTATGGTGAGAACATACTGTGCTTCTGGTTGCTTCTGGGCTTATCTCTAAATTTTCTTTAGAAGAAGTCTGGATTTTTCAAGTCAAAGGGGAATATGTTCAATCAAAAAATCTCAATATATTTTCAAGAAGAATGCCGTCATTAGTACTTATTATTTAACTGCATTGCTTAGGGTGGAGGAAATGCTGAAAGCATTATCTCCACTCATGGGTGGCAGTGAAATCTGCATGTGACTTGGGGAAACAATACAAACATTGGCTTTCTAATTTGTTCAGGGATTAAATGTGACACTTTAAACAGAAAGGACTGAGGTTGGAATGTAATTTACTTGTATAAATACATTACTTGAAATGTACTTTTCCATTGTACTGACAAAAGCCTAGGTGGAAATGGAGCTACTCTTTGGTTTCTGACAAGTTTATACTGGAAAAGACTAATCTGATTGAATTTGACACTCTTACAAAAAAGGAATTAAATTTAAGACAAATACTAAAATTGAAACTCAGCAGGGCCCCAGACAACAATTAGCCAAGCACTTAAGTTCAGGTTGTGACAATCAATCTTCCTGAGAAATGCCCAGTTCTAAGATGAAAGTTGCAAGCCCATGGTAAAATTCAAAGGGGAGCTATCAGTTGTGCCACTGCATCTGGTGCTAAATTCACACACACTTATGAAGACAGCCCAAATGAAAAAGCCAATGGGATAGAATCCAGTGTTAAACACACCAAGGTGAATCTGCAGAGAAAAGGCCTCAAATAACCCACAATATGGGATTTCAAGAGAGTGTTTAAAATGTTTTAGTTCCTAGTATCTGCTGGAGCCTAAACTTGTATTATTTCTGTACGAAAAGAGTGGGCAACATCCATAGACTTTGTCCCATGTGCTTTCCAGGCAGAGACTGCTGCTAATTCAAGAACCTGCTGTGTCTTCTGTTGCTTTGAGCAGATGCCCTAAAAATTGAAACTGCCTTAGGGAAATGCATACCTGTGAATACCTCGTGTCTAGTAAGGTGACGTTATGACCATACCTAATCATCTTCACGGCAATGTTGAGAGGGCTTTTTAAATTGCAGGATAAATGAGGTAGCAGTTCTCCCAAGATGGGTGAAGCTTTGATAAATACCATGAAGGTGAATTAGGGTACTAATTCTTTCTAAAAATACTTCCATAATTCTCTGATTCAGCTATGATTAGTTTCTATCTTCTTTGCATCCTAGGAAACTAGTGAGTCAGCTATTTAGTATCAAATCAGACCAAATTCTGCACAGAATTAATAGCTGGCTGCCTTTTGGCAGCTTGCCCTCTGCATCTCATTGACTCTTTCCTTTTGCAAATGTATTTTCAGACCTGCTGGTGGTAACAAATGGATTGAATTATAAATCAAAGCCATGCTTCTGAATTGTCAGTAATCTAATCAAAGAGACAAAATGTGCAATAAAGATGAGTTTTGATGAGTGAAGATACTGATTTTGAAATTTGCTCTGGTGGTATTTGTGATTACTTTTAACTGAAATATTTCCTGCTTTCTTAGTAGCTTGTTATCCTTGAACTTTCTTGTGGTTCAATGTGCTTTTGGATTTCTACATCCAGACATTTCCCCGGCAGCATGGGGAAGAGACTTCCAGTCCTTCTCTCTGTCTGAAGCTGTCTCATCTTGTGACAACTTAATCTTTGAACAGTGTGTGAGCTGACACAGAATGGGAGGTCAGAAAACCTCAGCAACAAAGCAGAGTGCTGGAAAGATCCAGACCTACTTCTGTGAAAGTCAGTGGCAAAACCCCCGTTCATCAATGGCTCATCCAGCAAATTGTGCTGGCTCATCAGTTGTGTGCAGACACATTTATCACGTAATCAGCTAGAACTATATAAACAAGAGAGCTGATTGCAAGGGATGAGTAAATACCATCTACGATTCTTAATTGTTTTGTTAGTTAATTGCTGTATGAAATCAGGAGCGGTCAGTTCAGCAGTGATCGGTGGCTCAATGTGCAGATCCGTGACGAGGGGTGCCCCGCAGGGGTCTGTGCTGGCTCTGGTCCATAATGCCTTCACCAGTGAGGCAGACAGTGGGATTAAGTGCACTCTCAGCAAGTTTGCAGATAGATGCCGAGCTGTGATAGGGTTGGCATCCCTGAGGAACAGGAGCCATCCAGAAGGCCTTGGACAAGCCCAAGGAGCGGATTTACGGGGATCTCACGGGACTCAGCAAGGCCAAGTTCCAGCTCCACCTGGGCTGAGGTGACTCCAGTATCAACACAGGCTGGGGAATGAGGGCTACAGAAAGTAGCCCTGTCAATAAATACTTGGAGGTACTGGTGAATGAAGTGCATGACCCAGCAATGTGCCCTCGCAGCCTAGAAACCAACTGCACCCTGGACTGCATCTGAAAATGTGTGACCAGCAGGGCAAGGGAGGTGGCTTTGCCCCCGTACTGTGCACTGAGTCCTGGAGTCCTGGAGTCCTCAGCACAGAAACACATGGACCTGTTTGAACAGCTCCAGAGGAGGACTGCAAAAATGATCAAAGGGTCTGAACACCCCTTCTATGAGGAGACACTGAGAGATTGGGGCTTGTTTTTCCTGTAGTCATAGGATAAGCGTAATGGTTTTAAACTAAAGAGGGTAGATTCAGACTAGGTACAAGAAAATAATTTTTTTACCTTGATGGTGTTTAAAACACTGGGACAAGTTGCCCAGAGAGATGGTATGTTCCCCATCCCTGGAAACATTCATCAGATTGGACAGGGCTCTGAGAAACCTGATCCAGCTGAAGATATTCCTGCTCATTGCAGGGGCTTGGACTAGATGGCCTTTACTGGTCTCTGCCACCCAAGCTATTCTATGATTTTGTGGACTTGCTGATCTGTGAATATCTCTGCAGGTGTGCTCTTACTGGATCCTGCACAGAGATCCTTATGGATCCTGAGAGATGCTTTTGTGACAATAATGAGCAGTTTTGGTGATTGGAAAATATTTCCTATAGACATGCGTACATCAAAGTTGCTCAGGTGTGAGAGTTTAATAAGGCTGTTTGAGATGTTCCAGTCCGAAATCCCCAGTACAATTGCACATGTAATAAAAGAGACAGGTTTTGTGTTTTTTTTTTTTTTCTCCTGCTCTTACAGTAGAGGAGCCTGGAGGAGCGTTGCATTTTATCTTCTTTTTGCCAGAGTCAGGATTAAATGCTCGAGACGGTATTTCTTGTTCAGACTCAGATGTTTATTAATTCTTATCTATAGTACAGTCTCACAAGCCGTGAGTTCTACAGCACTTCAAGCTAACAAACTAAAAATGGAGCCTATCTCTCTTCTCTCTCCACAAGGCCTTTTAAGGATAAACTGTCCAATTAAGAAATGACACCTAAATTATTTTTACTTTTAACCCAATAACCAACCACCCATGGCCTGCAATGCGAACTTTTCCATCCAATTACAAAATACCACCCAGACCTGTGAAGAACGTGAAAAATAAAAACTTAGCCTATGTCCTAAACCCTCCATCTTGCTTTATACATACATTACTATATTCTAAAGCCTTAAACTCTAAGTTTTCTACCATGAGGCATTACACACTTATTTTCAAACTACACACCCATAATCCCAGTTCTATCATTCAATTTTGGAAGCCTTCTCCAAGGTCTCACGTCAAATGTAGTGTTCTCTTGTGGGTCAGTGCCTGTCAGCACAGAAAGTCTAAAATTGTCAGTGGTCAGGGTTCCAACAGAGGAGAATACATAATTCCTCCAGTTTCTTCTCTCCATTAGGTAGATATTCTTCTTTCAGCCATTTCTTCACCTGAGCTCATCCACCCACAGAGGCAGTCCCCTGTTCTGGGTTTGCACTGGAGCATAGTTCAGTGAAAGGTAATGTCACTTCCTTCATCCTTGGATGGCATTACCTGTGAACATCGTCTGGTTTTGTCCTTGAAGGGATCCCCAGAGGTTCAGCAGAGCAGCTGTGAAAGAATCATTTGGCTTTCAGTCCCTCTCTCCAAACAGAAATATTCTCTGCCTGCCCTCCAGAAAATCACACAGAAATAAACCTTCTTGTTCCTGAGTCCTTTAAATTCTGCAAAACCATGTCAACAATTTCAAACTGTGGCATTAATCAAGACTTCCAGTGCATGCTGTGCTGTTCTCAAGCCTGGATTCCACACCTTCTCTGTGTGGCTATAGATGTTATGATCTTAGGCCTGACCACAACCAAATCCAAGCAGAGAAATTTTGGGCTTAATTCACAGAGATCTCTGCCAGTCAATTCAATGCTGAGTTATATGAGTTTATGAATAGTCATTTGGGCAGACATCTGTCCAACAGTGGCATTTCTCCCATATAACACTATTGCAGGTACTCAGTTACACTTTCTAGGATGGGCTAGGATCCATAAGCAGTGATAATAAAGACAAAGCTCTTGATGGAGAACGGAAGAGCTGAGTGGCTGAGACAAGACCAGCTGTTGAGTTTGGGTTACTAATTCTACAAAGGAAACAATCTGATAAAAGCTTCTCAGTGAAAAAAGCTTCTTGAGAAAACAAATACGTGTCCCAAAGAGCTTTGAGTTGTATTTTGAGTAAAATGAGAAGTAAAACTTAAAAGACATGTCAGTGACAATGATATTCTTTGCAATCCTTTGTAAGGAAATAACACTAGATCCTCTTCTTTGCTCTCCTGTGAGTGCTGTCTTCCCCAACAGCAAGGACAATTGTGCTGTATAGAATGGGCTTTTTTGGCCTTCACCAGATTCAAGAAACCTTCTTACAGACTCTGATAGTTGTTGTTCATACTAGGACCAAAGTTGAGACAAGCAATGGGCATTTTAAAGACTTAGAATTAGATAAATGGATTATTTACATCTATTTGGCCTATCCTATGCTTTGGACTAAAAAGACTGCTGTCTTTATCCCTGAATACTATTCTTTTTTTTTTTCTTTTCTTTTTTCTTCCTAAAAGAGAGCCTCTTGATATTGCTCATTTGGAGAAACAAATGATGTTTAAAGTTTGGTCTGTTTCAAAACTGTAGCAATAAAAAGCGAAATCTGCAGGATGGCTGGGTTTGCCTGAAATTCGAATCTAAGCTTCAGAGAGTTAAACATCACCAAGTAAGAGTGAATCCAAGTGTGGTTATACACTATTCCTGTCACTGTGGTGTAACTCTGTCCCACATAACTGCAGATAATTCAGTGAGTATTGAGGTTGAAACACTTTTCAACCCCTGGAGAGAGTAATCCTCTCAGGTCAGGAGGATGTGCAGGGTTTAATATCTAGCTTCATGGCCTGGATGTTAATAGTATTTATCACAAGTCCTGGCTCACAATCCTCATGTATGTTTCTCCTTTTTATTTTTGGTGAGAGGTGGGGGGAAAGGGGTGAGGCTGGTGTCTGCTTTACTGGTAAGGAAAGCACTATAAGTAAGCAAAATCATAACCGAGGGAAGATAAATGCAAATGTGAAAAGGTTCTGGTTTTATCTTTCCAAGATAAAACAAATACTTTCATCAAAAAACAGGTGTTGGTGACATTTCAGATGCCCTGTTATATCTATGACTGATTTCCCAATGTGAAGCTTATGGTTAGTCATCTCAGAAGCATTTTTATACCCTAATTTAATTATTTTTCTTTTTCAAACGGGCCAAATAGGATTCCAGCGTCAAAGAAAAAAATCGTGTCTAAATTTAGCCCAGTAGGTGTGTTTTGACTTTTTTCTCATCAGAACTTTTTGTAAGTATTAATTAGGAGTGTCAAAAGAAATAGGCCACTCAAGAATCCCACGGCCACCCCTGTATGCATAAACACAAAGTACTTGCATGTCTTCAAATTATGTGTAACAGCATCCTGTACTGGGACAACAGCCACCTTTCCTGTTTTCCTGGCAAACCTCCAGACTGCACCTTGTCAGCCAGCACTGAGCAAATGCTACGACAAAGTGCCAGCTTCAGCAGTCACTGACTTTGATGATTTGGCATTACCCACTGTCAGGAGCGCTGCTCCACGGTTCTCTCCGTGGAGGAGATGTGCTTGTGCCCATTCCTCCTTGTGCTGGACACTTGACAGTGCCAGTCTTTGGGCTGACCTTGTTCTCACTGCTGAGACTCTCACTGCCCTTTGCTGGCATGGACAGCTTCACAGGCATTCACTTCTTGTCCCTCATGGAGCTCCCTGGCTCCGTTTTTGTCCAGGCTAGCCCGAGACAAGCGGCAGACAAAAGGAGCTTCTCAGGGTCCAAAAACATGGGAGGTGGTCAAGAACCTTTCCCTTAGCACGAGAGAGCGAGATCCCGCCGGCAGGAAAGGAAGGAATTGGCGCTTGATCCAAGGGCAAAACCAAAGCTTTATTCAGTCTTTGTCCTGTGGTCCTGCCTCAGAGCACAGCTCGAATCAAGAGAGCTAACCTCATGTGGCTTGGGCTAAAATGCAGGGGAGGGGCTAAAGGAGGGGACAAGCCAATATCCAGTGAGGGATAAGGTGGGAGAGGAACAGGGTTGGAAGGACATTCAAGGAAACCAATGGGAAACATAAAGGTGGGATCTTCTCAGCCCTTGCCCTATCATTCAATGTCTTTTACCCAAACCCTCCAGAAGCTGGGAGGAGCAGCAGAATAACAGACAGGGACCGCAGGAGGAGACTGGGAGGAGTGTGGGAGGATGGACAGGGAAAAGGGCAGAGACAAACCTCGGGATATAACATTTTCCAGGAGAACAGGGGAGTACAGAACAAACCCTTATAAAAACCAATATAAAAATGAAGTACAGTATGAAACCGAATAACACACAGCAACATTCACTAGCTTTGAGTCACTAATATAGCCTGTGGTCAAAAGATTCCTAGGGTACCCAAGTTTGTCAAGACCTCACATGAAAGAAAACAATGTTCTCTTGACTGGGAAAAATGTTAGGGTACTATTGCCAACCACCTTAGTATAAGGGAGTGTTTCAAAAGTAGACTTCCTATTTATTTTTTTTTTTTTACTTTCTCAGTGTCACTGGATGTCTCTGAACACCACTGGCCTCCTGAATGCCTCCTCTCAGAGCTGACCTTCAGCTCCATCTCGGGAGCTGTGTCCACCACCTGCACTGAGGAGCTTTCTGGTAATACGTCTTTATTTTCTCTTCTTTCCTTAAGGGCAGACATAAGCCTTGCCTTTTTTTTTTTTTTTTTAAATTCCAGTTCTGATTCAAAATTCTCTCTGTTTACTTTATTCAATGGAAACATGGATTTGAGCTTGCACGAGGGTTTTCTACAATACAGTTTCAAAAATTAAACATTTGTCCTTTATACAAATGTATTACCTTTGTGTTGAAAAAGCTGCCTGCTGGTCCAGCACTTTGAAAACCGTGATTGTGCATTTGGCAACACCTATCTTAAGAAAATAACTGTAAAACATAAGACAATGTGTATCATCAAAAATTCTACCTGGACGTGATTCATATCAAAGTGATGTCTCTAATTTACTTTGAGCTTTCTGTAAAAGTCACACAAAATAGTAACAATTGCTTTAGAAACCAGAGTGGTATTTTCCTTGCACCAGCTTTTTGCAGTGTTAAGGGCTCATGCTGTCACATGAGTTCATCTTGTGAACTCCCTCCCTTGTTCCTGCTAATGTAATAAGCTTTCTCATTCACTTCATGTCAGAAGCAGGTTTTCTTTAGAGAACCCAACCCAGTTAAAGAGTTAGCAATAAGGATGCTGTAGAAAAATACTGTAAGTTGAACCCCAAGTCTTTTCCTTCCTACAGAAGGTGTCAAAGGATTAAACAGGGAATCATCTACTGCAGTGGCTCCTCACCAGGTATCACTGTATTTAGCATTTCCTTGAGACAGAGTGGGACTGCATATTTTACATGTGAATAAGAGTATGAGGCACCCATAAGGTGATTTCATTGCAAGGGTATTCATTGCAACCTTCGCAGAAGGTTGATTGCCATTTTCTCTGAGAATCCCTTTCTCCAGTGCATAGATTAATTTTGTGGGTTTTCAAGCAGACCTTTGGTTTTGAGGAAAGTGGGAAGATGATAAAGTCCAACTTTGCTTTAGTGATGCACACACACCGAAGCCAGTGCTACAAATCTTGAAGAGTTTTGAAATGGGGCTTGCAGAGAGCATCTTGTGCCTGTTTATGGTGACTGTCTGAGTCAGGCACCAAGTGTCCCTGTTGTTACACAATTAGATATGTAAAGGTGTGTTTTACAGAGAAATACAAAGGATAGCTCCACCTGGAGAATATCTTGAACCCACACCCATCTAAGCCTCTTTATGGTGTTAATTTTCAACTGTTTGGCCAAGCAACCAAACCACATGCCAAGTAAATTTCCACGGTGGCAGGATATAGAACTTTGTGAAGGAAGCACGTGAAAAATGTGGATGTACTGATTTTTGTTTGTACTGGCATAGCACGTTCACTTCAGGTTGCAATCACCGCTCTGAAACTGCAAGCATGTACAAATGGTGTCATCTTCTTGACTTGTTGGGACACAGCAGGCTCAACTTTTGTTTGCTTCATATTGTCTGTTTATTTATAGCACTGAGGTATTTTTAAAGCATATTCAGAATGAAAAAGATTTAATTTCATATGACAAAAAGCCTGTGGGTGGGAAGGGGAGAAGGAGGCTCATTCTCATAACGTTCATGAGAGCTATTTGAAATGAATGATTGACAAAGATAATTAATCTGATGGTGGCTGCAGGCTCTCCAGTTGGTTTGCATAAGAAGTAATACTTAGCAAAGCTTGGGTACTTTCAGAACACACATATTTGGAAATATGATGCTCTGCTGAAAAATCCTGTTTCTCAGAACTGCTAAAATATTGATAAGAGGATTTTTGAGAACTAGGGTTGTCTCACTGCTCATTGTAGAGGATGCAAAATTAAAAGGTAACCTTTAGTCAAATGACAGTCATTAGGCTATCCCATTGTCGGAAAGCTTTTCTTTCAACTTAGACTGAAACAAACCAAATCTCAAAGCTGAAGAGCCACTGCAAAATAAAACTGATGACTTATGATCATCCCTGCAGCAGCTCCTAGACCCTGACTGCTGAAGGAAGCATAAAAATATTTATTGAATAATAAATTTCATTTTCTCAGTTGTCTTGACTTGCATTGTTCGAGGATTTTGAGGGCCTTGGGTTTAGTGATAAAATAAGTTTGCATCTTTTCCTATTTATTTTGTCTGAAATATCTGTTTGCAAACTATTCTCTTCAGTTAATGAATATTTCAATAGGAACACACCATTAGGCACAGTGCTGAGGCTGTAAAATGTCACAGTAACTTTTGAAACCTGTTACAATCAGTTTTTGGCTCTAGCTCAGTCACATCAGTAGTTCTGCTCCTGATTTACCTGGGCCTGAGAGAGAGTAGAATCAAGCTGTCAAAAACAATTTTTTGTAAGTGAAATAAAAAAATACATTTGAGGGATGGAGCTCAGAACTGTTAGATGTTGTTCCTCTTTAAGTATCTAGAAAAGAGATGAATAAAAGAATGCAAAATAACAGTGAGAAAAGTGAATCCTGGCAGTTCCTGAAGAATCCTGTCCTTGCTTACTGTTGCTAGAAATGTATGCTTGTATCCTTGATTTTACTTGTCCCCTCTGTGTCCTTGGTTACCTGCAAAGCTGTACCAACTAAAGCCAAAAAAGATTTTTGGCAAACTGTCCCACCCCTGGAAACATCCAGTGCTTAGGAATAAAAAAAAAGTAAGGCATGGAGCAGGCACTGAGGAGTGCTGCACTTTTTGCATTTGTCAAATTTACTACAGTCTGTGGTTTAGGGTCTTCCTGCGTCGGAGGGTCGCCAAATGGTAGGCGTAGGCTAGCTTCTGACCAAATTTGTGCGTAAAAATATCTGATTATTTTTGAACACATTTTTCATTTTGCTCTCCTGTGGCGGTGAGGCACGCAGCTCATTAATGACTGGAGTATTGCATCCAGCTCTGGAGTCCTCAGTACAGGGAGAACAGATCTGATAGAGCGGGTCCAGAGGAGGAATGATGAAAGGGGTGGACACCTGTCCCATATGGAGCAGCTGAGAGAGTTGAGGTTGGTCAGCCTGGAGAAGGCTCCAGAGAGATCCTGTTGAGGCCTTTCAGTTCCTAAAGGGGGCACATAAAAGAGATGGGGACAGATGTTTATTTGGGCTTGTGGCAACAGGACAAGGGGTAATGGCTTTGAACTAAAACAGGGTAGATTCAGACTAAATGAAAGGAAGAAATATTTTACGATGAGGCCGGTGAAACAATGGAACAGGTTGCTCAGAGAGGTGGTAGATGCTCCATTCCTGGAAACTCTGATTTTTGACAACTTGTTCCTACTCTCTCACAGGCCCTGGTAAATCAGGAGCAGAACTACTGATGTCACTGATCATAACAGGTTTCAAAAGTTACTGTGACATTTTACAGCCTCAGTGCTGAGCTTATTTGTGTGTTCCTATTGAAATATTCATCAATCTGGACAAAACTGTAGGCTCAACCATCAGCCTCATCCACTTGAAGATGTCCCTGGCCATGGCAGGGGGTCTTGGACTAGATGATCTTGTAAAATCTCTTCCAACACAAACTGTTCTGTGGTTCAGCAGTGGTTTCCAAACCACTTGCAGCTGGCTGCAGACGGAGAGAATGGGATCGAACTAGATTACTAATTTGGAGTCATGCTGGATATGAAACATTAGCATATGGACAGACTTCTGAATTACATCCACCTGGTTATTTGAGTCAGTAATTGTGTGTGTATGAGAACAGGTCCAGACTGGCTGCTCGTGTATGTGAGGTGAGGAGGGCAAGTTTCTGTTGTTTTCAAAATGGGCTGGGGCCCCAGCATAGTATATCTCAGGGAGTCTGAGGCTCTGTTTGAGTATTAGAAGGTATCAAATTCCCTTTTTACTTCAAAGGTATAAATTGAGACCACAGGGGATTAAATATTTTGACAAATGTTGTTTGGAATGAGTTTTGTTTGTATAGATAAAGTATGGTAATTTATAAATATACTATCAAATCAGTTCACTTTATTTTGTAATTCTGGTGACAAGCTTTCTTCTCTTTGCGTTAATTTCCAATGTAAAACAACTTTGGCTCTCACTGCAAGATTGCTATTTGACCAACAATGGCGAGGTCAAGTATTGTTCAGGAAATGGCTGCTGAGTTCGTTTCCCTTCTGTTGTCTGTCAGTCATAGTAATTCTTTACTGTGAATTAATGCCTAATAATCTCTTTAAATTAAGAACCTCCTCTTTAAATGAACGCTGACTGAATCTACTCCACACCCCCTATCCTCTGGGAAAAAAAGAGGGATAGAAAAAGCACTTGCAGAGTAGATAATAGAGCTCTGTATATTGTAAAAAAGTTATTGCCCTTCTTTATTAGCAGAGCATTATCCAATTGAAGTACCCTTTGCAAAACAGTTTATTCAACTGTGCTCACATAAAGTACTTGTTTAGCTAAAATGTCACATCTTCTCTATTGCCACTTTTGTACTAATGCAATAGGAAGGCTCATCCAATGACCTTGAGCCACTCTCTTCCTGTTTCTTCACATAAAATATTTATACTCTATAAATATAGTGACTTTTAATTGATCTTTCAACATATATTATTATAATATACTGTAACCATTATCCCTTATTTATTTATTCCAGATATTATAGTGCATATATTTTATCATAATTCAATGATTATGTTAATTCAATAATAATTTGTTATTCAATCATTAAAAAGTAGAGTAAACTTAACAATTGGGCTTTGTTTTTCATTTTTATTTATTTGATGAACCTAAAACCTAAAGTTTACATAAAAGCCTGTGATGAAAAACTATGGTGTTTGAAATTTGGATAGTTGGTCATCCTGGAACTTGGAAAAGTGTCCTAGTTTCATATAAACAGATAATGGATTTCAGCACCCTCTCAAAAGATACGTTCTAAGATTTATTTATCTCTGTTTATCTAAGATTTATTTATTGTTCTCTTCCACATGCCAGTGCCTTGGTGTGAACCTAGTTCTTAGTAGGTGGAAGGACACGAATGGAAAGTTTCCATTAAATAAGTTTTCCCCTTAAAACAATTCATGTCTTATCAATTCTTGTATAAATGTCATCCTGGCACATTGGCTTCCTTACCTTTATAGACCGTACAGCTGATCCTGATTAGAAAATCTTTCTATCTCTCGGTGGATCTAAATTTCACGCTGTCTGGAGGATTATATACTGTGTTTTATTTAGTCAGAAGTGATACGTGAAATCTGAAGTCAGCCGTAGTTCTGTATGTGAGAGGGCGCCTCTAAAAGAGAGTTATTCGCGGTAATTGAGAATCAGATTTTTTTTTTCAGATTTTTTTGGTTTAACCCCAGCTGTTTCCTGATCCCCAAACATCCATTTTCTCACTCCTCACTGGTGGGATGGGGGAGAGAATCGGAAGGGTAAAAGTGAAATAAATTAGTGGGCTGAGATAACGACTGTGTAATAGGGAAAGCAAAAGCCATGCACATAAGCCAAGCAAAACAAGGAATTCTTTCAGTGCCTCCCATGGGCAGGCAGGTGTTCAGCCATCTCCAGAAGAGTGGGGTCCCATCACACACAGCAGTTCCTGGGAAAGGCAAAGGCCATTGCTTTGAGCATCCCTTTTTTCCTTCTCCTTCCCTCAGCTTTAAGTGCTGAGAAATGTGCCATAGAGTATGAAATATTCCTGTGGCCCCTTGGGGTCAGCTGTCCCAGCTATATCCCTTCACAACTGCCTGTGCATCCTTATTTCTGGATCAGAAAAGGTCCAAGAGTTGTTCTGCAATAACCAGAGCATGCCTGTGTTACCAGCATTACTTTCAATGCAAATCCAAACACAGCCACGTGCTAGCTATTGTGAAGAGAATAAACTCAGTGGAAACCAGCACACAGATCTATCTTGTAACCTGGGGACACAGTCTTTGATTGGTATGGAACAGCATTCCTCTACTACTATAACTCATTACACCCTTTTCTAAATTCACTCATAACTTATTCCCTGTAGTCCTTTTTAACATGTTTGTAGGATCAATTTTATCTTTAGTAGATCATGTTTTTCCAGTTGCTCTGGGAAGTACTCTATAGAAAATAGTTATACATTTCAAATGGTGGGGTTTTATCAAAGCGTAATCTTTCTTTGCATTTTAAAAACAAATCAATTACTGTGATGTCAGTATGTTTATCATTTCAGTCCTGGGAACATTTTCTTGGCATTTGGGTTTGATCTGCTAGGTGTGTCTAATTCCTATAAAGCTACAGCTGTGTGAATTGGATTTCTTAGGAAAGTCTACTGTGTCTCAGGATTTCAACGTAAGACAACTTCTGCCTCATTTCTCACCTTTGAATTGTTCTGAAGCCCAGAACATTTTTAAACTGAATTATAAGTTTCATGCAAGAACAGCCCAGATTAAAACAACACTTCCTATGATCTAAAAGACCAATTTTTTTCCTTTTGGATTCTAGCAGAAGAACAAAGTTCAAAATCTGCCTTATTATTTAAGCCCTGAAACAAGTTTATAGAATACATTAAATTAAAACAAAACAACCCCCCATACAAACATACAAAGAAAACCAAACAGAAAACCGAAGCCAACAAAAAACCCCCAACAACAATAAACCCCCCAAACTCCAATCTTTTGCTGTTTTGCATATAAACCACTAGTTTTACCTTTAGGTACTTAGATATGTGTGTTAAAATGAAAGATAGCATTACAAGCTCAAAGTTTTCTTTTCATTTGGGGTCTTACTTTTCTTTTACTTTGTGCTGGGGTAGCTGCCATAGAGCAATCTGCTTTTCCCTGGAACTGCTATTTCCAACTGTATTTTTAATATTTCAGGCCTTGATTTCTTTTAAGTAATGAAGTGCCATTTTGACATTACAACAATGTGCATACAGCCACTCCTGCTTTATATAAAAAGCAATACCTGTCTGCACTGCGTAAGGATTGAGTATTTGAAGCATCTTTATTTCAGTAAGGTTTCAGCGTGTAACGTCCAATATTGTTTTAATTTCCTGAACAAAATGCCAGCTAGCTTTATTCAGACCAATAGGCCTTCCATTAGGAGGAGCAGTGTGAGGACCCTTTGTGTAAATGGCTTGAATTCATCCTGAGGGATAACAGCCTACAAAACATGATCAGAAAGGCAGAAGTTTTTTTCCTATCCATTCTCGTGGGTGGTGACAGTAGGAGGTTAGCTGTTGAAACTCTTCCACTAAACTTTTCAGCCCAGATTAAAGCTGGGATGAGACAGACTGAGGATCAGAGGCTTTGGGGGTGGATCTTTTCCTGGGGTGCTTTTCTGCAGAATTAGATATGCTCCTCCCTTCTGTAGCTGAATCTGCCTGTATGTTTTTGGCTTTTTCTGCTCAGAGATTCTCCCTGCAGTTATGAGAGAAGTGGACTCACTGAGCTCCTGGATTTCTCCTGCTGTCTTGGTGTCCATGTAATCCAGAATCATCACCTGCACGGGTAGTTCAACCCAGCTAAGTAGCTCCTGCAATGAAGGTGTCTAGGCAGAGATGATCAGTGACATGTTGGAAGGTCCAGACCCTCAGTCTAAGGCCAGTGACTGCTCATGCAGACCTCGTCTCCTTATGAGATGCCTTTCCCCTCAGGCAGTCTGCTATTTGAGCTTTCCTACCGTGAAGGTGTGACAAGAACATTTTGATTGGCATTAATGTAGCTTATCAGAGGGCAAGACAGCAAAAATTAATCTCCTGTCAATGAAACCAAGTTTAATGTAGCAGAGTTTATTAATCTATGAAGTGGGAGAGTTAAGACCTCTGTAGGATGTGGAACAAAATAATCAGCTTCTACTCTCTGATTTGGACCTCTGAGGAGTCGAAGTTTCTCACTGCATCCCATAGGAATTTTTAATTTCCTTTCCATTTTTCTTCTGCATGAACTGTGCTGGGGATCTTTCAGCAGGAGCTTATGCTATATGACAGCAGTGGGCTGTGTGAATCCTCTCACGTAGCCAAGCTCTTTATCAAATGGAGCAGCGTCACCACTGAGGAGCAGGAGAGGGAGGAAGTGGTGTGTAACCTGGTGGATGGAGCACTGTGCTGGGGTGACAGTGGGCTGCTTGTGAGCTGTTCTGTTGTGGTGCCCTTCCTTTTGCCAGGCCAGCAATGTCTGAGCCTAGACGACTTGGGAAGTGAGCCTCAGGTCCTGGATGCTTGTTGTAATGCACCACCCATCCCCGAGCAGGCACTTCTGTACAAGGAAAAGGGTTTCAGCTTACCTTGAACACGTAAGGAAACCAAACTAGAAAGTTCTGTGTCTTTCTCTTTGTAATTGGCTCAATGCCAAGAGAAAATCACCTGTTGGACCTGGTCAGTGTCCTTCAAAGTCTGTGCCTTTTCTTATTGGCAATTTGCCTGTGGAACCCACCTAGACTATTAAGTACAAAAGTACAAAATAACTCAAGGGCTTTTTTGGACTGCCTTACCAGTGTCAGAATGCTCTCTACACTGTGTACGACTTACATTTCTTTGTTTGTTTATGTTTGTTATTTTCATCGCTTATTAAAACCTTTTACTGTACGAAGCACGTCCAGAGAAGCTGTCTCGCTGCGTGGTTTCTCTAAACAGGGCTGGATTCTCAGAGGTATTGGAAGCCCCAATAGATGCTTGCCCAGCCTAGCCCTGCAGTGCAATGGGAAATGTTATCTGTTGTCTGTGATTCATCCCTGAAGGGCCCCCAATCCCCTTCCGGACCTCTCGATCAGATAGCGTGTCCCTTCTGAGCAATTTTGAGTTTTATGACATACAGACTGCCACAGGCTTAGACCAGACAGTGAGATCATTAGTAGGCACATCACCCACACCAAAACTGAGAAGGATTCTATTACAGACTGCTCCTAGTGCTGCTCAGCCAGCAGCTTTCTTTCTGTTCGGCTGAGGCATCAGGCCATTGTAAGGAGCAGCTTGTACCTCTTTTGTGACTTTGTTTCATGGCCCACAGTTATAAATGCACCTGAATACAATGAGGCTTCTGTACACGGCGTGTTCTGGCTGGAGAAGGCATTGCATTATCCTCCTGTTTCCGTTTGTCCTCGAATGGAGAGGAAGCCATCCATCCAGCTGCACTGGCTTGCCACACAAACAGTTTTCCAGTGATGTGCATTCAGAGTACATGACTGCGTTTTACTCTTCAAAGACTGTGTCTCATGCTTGTTACAGGGCCTGTAACAAGTGTAAGAAATCATCTGGTTGTGTAGAGATGAAGCTCCCTCCACTCCAGTAAAAATGCATCAATTTTAGCGGAACTGTGAAGTTTTTGCATTGGGAAAATGGGTGAAAAGTCATGTCAGCAGGGCTGCCATTGACACCCAACAGGACGCTGACCTCACCTTTGTGCTTGTACTGCTGTCGGCCTGTGTTATTCACCAGTTCATAGTCCCCGAGGAAAAAGCCCTCTGAGCATCAAACCAGCATGGAAAATTCATGAGTTATTCTAAAGCTTGACAAAAAAGTTGAGGAAGAGACCAGCTGTGCCCAGGATGTAATCCACTGGTCAGTTAAGATAGCCTGTGCTTGAATCCCAGCTGGTTCTGTGGCTTCTCAGATCAGTGTATGTGCAGCACAGATGAACCCACCCTGACATTTGTTGTGTGCTACCCCCACTACCATTTGGAAGCTCAAGGAAAAAAAACAACCTCCCCCCCCCAAATGAACACAAACTATGATTTACATGTTGGCAACTCAACTGGAGACACTTAGATTGTGGCAGGAAGAACACCTAATAGAGGAATTTTAATGAGGCTAGATAGAGGAGGGAAAAGAACATTAGAGATGTTGTCTTTTAAGATACTTTGCAAGCTTTCTAGCCTCTTGGATTCCTTTTGATTATAGCAGGAGTCGTGCAGCTAAATCTTTCCGCAGTGCTTTAAAAGTTACTCTACTGGATTTAGACTGAGCCTTCCATGGCTTTTCTGACATTAGCTGGCACTTGTCCTAAACTTTTTTTTTTTTTTTTTTTTAACAGTAAGCTACTGTCATTTTCTTCTGTATGTTTCTTTCCTATTTGTGTGTGGTTCTTTTCATTTTTGGGTTGATACTGTAGTGATTACTATCTTGATAAAAGCCTTCCTTGACTGACTTTTTCTAATATTTTGTTGGCTATTGTTGGCTCTTTAAGCTGTTTAGTTCATGTACTGCAAATCCAGAAGAGATTTCCAGCTTCACTTTGTCTTATTATAGAAGGCAGATTAGTATTAGATTATAGAGCTGTTGATGGAGCATGTCAGGGATCACTTCAGAACAACACAAAGGAATAGGAAAGGAGAACAGGCAGTGTTACTTAGACACTAAGAACTTAGAATGTGCTGGATGGTACTAGGAACAGAAGAAAATAGAGGTAGCTTTCAATAGAAAATACATGTTGTACGTATTTCTGTGAGGATCCCGCAGTTCTGGTCAGAGTAATGAGAAATTCTACAATCTCTTTAACTCATCTATTGGCAAGCTAAGAGATGGAGGGGGCAGGTACGAGTGGATTTCTAGCTGTTTCAATATTTTTTTTCCTTATTTTCCTAATTACCGTAGGAATCAGGATCTGTAGTTATTGCTTATATCTCATACTGATGTTATTAATCCATTTAAAAATTAAGAGTCTTCTGCTCTCTGTCTGAAAGGTAACTGCATTTAAGTCCCATGAGTTTGTCAAAATAGCTCCCTGTATAACTTGGTTATCTAAATAGATAAAGCCATCCTTTATCTAGTAGGTATAAATGTCAGGGCTCACATGCCTGGATTAGCACTTGCTAGTGACATGAACACCACAGTAATCATCCCTGAAATAACCTGACATCTCTGGAATAATTAGTAAACTCTTAGCTGTGTTACCCTGGTTTTTCTGAGTTTTTTATTAGCCTTTTGAATTTCATAAATGGAGTCAGATCTTTTAGTTACTGTACAATATTAGAGCAGTTTTCTACATTTTCCCACAGATGTAACATAAACAAATCCTTTGTTTTTCATTCTCTATCCTTTGTTTGCATATTTCTAACCTGAAAACAATTGTAACTGACAACTGGTCTGGCCACTGAGGCTGAGGGGTGGAAACCCCAAAAAACCAATCTCCTGCCAGACCCAGAGATGTATAAAAAGTAAGAAATAAACAAAGGGGCTCTCTTCTCTCTGCTCTCTCAGCTGGGAGCTGGATCGGAAGGACCTCTGCGAAAGTCTCTTGTCTGCGTGTGACCGCTTTTTGTGTCTCAGTGACATTAGCTGTTTATATTTTGCTGAAATGAGGTTTGGTAATAAGCAGACCAGGTAAGAGGACACAGCTGATAGCCTGGTTTGGCAGTAGATGTAGCCAGATAATTAGAGAAACAAGTCAATGGTGTTGGTTTTACCAAGCTGAGAGAAGACTAGAAAAGTAATAGTGACACTGAGTATGTTTTGCCTTAGAAGCAACAAGTTCAAAAACACACAGTCTAAAATTGCTTAATGGTAATTAGAGATTCTAAATGCTTCTCTGAAGCAAAATAAATTTTAAAAATCAGGGTAAAGAAGAAATCCATTTCATTTTATATAAAATTAAGCAAATGTTACACTCAGAACAAAAGTTAGCGAAGTTCGGCTTCCGGCAGAGGGAGAGTTAATATGAGACCTTAAGTGATGACTGTCTCCTGGTCAAGTGCGATGAAATAAAAATATATTTCAGTTCATCCCACCAAAGACAAATACTTCTGCACATGTGTTGAATGTCTTGTTTTCTGCATTACTGTATCCGAACTCACATTTATGTATCTAAATCCCTAATGACTCTTAGTTTAGGGTCCCAAAAAAGAGGTCAGTTTCACCTGCCGAGTTTCAGATCTGGGCTCACTGTGACCTATCCACACTCAATACCAGTATTTACCTGAAAGAGGGGATGGGCGTGGGAAAGGGTTCATAAACTGTACACACGTGATCAGCCCACTTTAATTCAGGCCTCAGCTGAGCCATCTTTCCATCTTTATGCTTCAGCACCTAAGCTTTTATCCACAGGGCCGAATTTCACAACATCAGCAAATGGTTTTAGTGAGGCAGGTAGAAGGGAGAGGGAGGACACAGGAAGCCTTCAAAAAAGAGAAGAGGATCTGGTAGTACTGTCTTTGCAGTGGCAGGCTGAGGAAGACATGTCTAACTGCAGAGCAAAGCTCAATCCAGATGCCTTGCTCGTGACAGACTGTTACAGTGGAGGAAGACCCAGCAATAAATGATGCCATCACGATTTTTTTCTTCAGTATAGTTTCAGGCAGATTTGCAGGCAAATACTGAAAAAAAGAGTATGGCAGGTGCGTTTGTGGAAGTAAATGATTTTTTTTTAAAAATTTTGCTAAGTTTTCCCTTACAGAGGTTCCATTTTTGTCGGCACAGGAGTGCAAATGTTGATATATTGGATTTGAGCAATGGCCTCTCTTATCTCTGCTGACGGTGGTCAGTATATGCTCAGTGTCTGCAAAAAGCACATGCAGGGTAAACCCTCCCCTGATGAACCTTTACAGCTTCCAGCAGACAAGGGCTCAGATTCTTTCTCAACATTCTTGGCCTCCACAGGCATTGGATTGACTGTGTGCATTGTTTTGGTCCAGTATTTGCTACCTTTGAGGGGAACATTTGGGGCCCTGTTTGTTTCAATGGGCATTTCTTTTGTTTCAGAATAAGAAAGGAAAAAAACTGGGGTCCGAGCTTCTGCCCAGGTGTCTTGCCAGTTGAAATCTCAGTTTGCTTGTCATTTTCAGTTGTGTAAGTGATTTGGTAATGGATATATGAGGAAGTTCAAGCTTGGGTGTTTTTTAGGGTGGTAAATAAAATAGAATATGTTCCACATGGACTTGTTCATTATCACTTACTAGAGTTATTGATAAATGGAAAAAAAACTGGTTAAAACATGCACTCTGCTAAGCCTTCTGATCAGCTTTCGACAGGTCATTTTTCCAACATTTTGAAGCTGAATATCATGAGTGGACTTCTCTAATAAATGAGGATAGATTATATATGGATCTGAAAGTATTTGTATACATACATGTATATTCATATCTGTAAAGAGGCAGAGAATGTGCTCTTCTAGACTGGAATTTTTTAGTCTTTTATATTCAGGAGCAGTGTAAAAATGAACAAGACCTAGTTTGGGGTTTGAGATTTTAACCTAGTTGAAGTACCATCTTTCTTGTTTTTAAAAATTGTGGATGTGTGGCCTGCTGAGTAGCAGCTTAGTAGCAGCTAAGTTTGGCTGATTAGAAATCATTAGCTGTGTTATCTCTGTCACTATTTACATGAAAAACATATTATTTTCCCTGCAGTATAACATTGGTTTCCTCAAGAAAATTATGGTATTATTTGACTTAAAGTACCAGTCTTGCCTTTTTGTCTGTGATCACTCTATAACAGCCCCAATCAATTTTAGACAAGTGAGCTGATATCTGTACAAACTGAAAGAGGAGTACATCCTTTGCCATAATTTATCTCCTAGAACTGGCCTTCATTCAGTAAGCTCAGTATTCTGTGATTTAATGCGAAGGCTGTACAAGTTGGCCAGATCCTGAAGCCTTGTTGGTTTCTCAGGCATTATTAATAGCTTTCTTTGTAGGTTCTTATCCACATGACTTGCTTTTAATGAACTTCAGATACCCATTCTGCTCATGTCAGTCTCCCTGGCTAAAGAAATATTAGAGTTTCAGCTACAGAGAGTCTTCCAGAGGAGAAAAAAAGGCATGAAACCAAATTGATTTTTTTTTTTTTTTTTTTTTGGATCTACTTTTTTAAGCACTCTTAAGAAAGTAGATCCATGAATTTGGCATTAGGGAACTAAAGGAGGGCCCTGAAATATTAATGTTACACATTAGCCCTAGAGCTTTGTTCTAGGGTCTGCAAAGCTTAAACCTACAGACATTCATTTCAGCACTTCTTACTGTGATAAGAGTTCACTAAATGGTCGAAAAGACTCTGAGGAAACACTGATCTTAAAAGCAGACCCCTGTACGTTTTTCCATCGGGTAGAGAAGACATGTCTGTATCTGTCACTCTTACAGATATGGCACTGACAATGCCATCTTACTCACCATTCATATTCAGGGTCACAGACCTCCTGGGCCAGAAGGATTTGTATTCATGTTCACATATCTGTAGACACAGAAATAGGCTCAAAATTGCATGAGTGAAGCTGAATTCCAGATGTTGTGCAGTTTACCAGGAATGGTACCTTTTGGTGTCTTAGATGTGCAGCTGTAATTCACGGCGCTAAATTTGACTTCAGATGTTATCTGAGTTGAGCCAAAAGGATTGCCTAACAATAACCAGTTTGGCTACTTGGGAGTCAGTCACCACTGAAACTGGATAAATTTCAGTCACCTCTGAAACTGGATAAATTTCCCTCAATGTGTTGCTCAGAGATTGTATGTTATTATTATCAGACCATCTTTAGTCCTCATCTTTGAAAAGAGAAGTGAAAACGGTCTCTGTAGTTTTCTTGGTGGTTTAAATAATGTCACTTGTCATGCTTTACATGTCTCCTTTTATTCAGCGTTGTCTCATTTGTTGCTTTATTAGATGATTTTGGAAATCCTTGAATAGCTCTATCATCTCCATGCTGCAGTTGTGGGGTATGAAGTTTAGGGGGTCCTGGCATTTGGTCTAAGGAGGCCCCTATATTCAGACAGACGAGGGCAAGAGCTCCTGTGGGAGCAGGAAGATGTGGCTCCTCGCCATATCTGTCCCACATTCTCACAGTCTTGATGTTGATTGCTTCTCTGTCAGTGTCAAGCTCCTGCTGTCCTGGGACATATAAAGCTGGGAGCAGCCTTGCCTGGAGGAGCTGCCGTGCGAACTCCAGGCTGGTCTGCTCTGCACCAGCGCTGACCCTCTCTTGACATATCTGTCTCTCCCCCCTCAATCTCTTTGGCCAAGTGTTTATCTGTAATTTCTGCTGCTTCTCCCTTCCCGTAGTGCCTTTGCCTCCTCTGCAGAGGATCTCAGTCTTGTTCTTTTTTACTCCGTTAAAAATGCAATAGCTAAAATAATTTTCTTTGCCTGTGACTTTCACTTAGTCATTACTCTTTGAACTGGCATCTTCTAGATGAGATTTCAGGTTAGACTCCTCACTTCCAAGGTCTCTGCCCAGTTCCATCTTTCATTACCCATCTCTTTTCTACTCCCCTGTTCTTCTGACTGTTTCAATCTTGCTTTTGGTCATGTCTTCCCCCATGAAGTCCTGCTCTATCAGTAGTTACAGGCAATGAAGCCATGCATTCCCTGCCATTCACTGAATCTGAAGATCTGGTATTTATTTGATCTGCCAAGAGTTTGCTGTAACCCTGACAGGTGAGAGAAAGGAATCTGCTTTTGCTCATCCTCACGGGCAGTGGCAGAACTGACAGGCCATTAAGCTCAGCTCTTTTCAGAAGTTAACCTCTTTGGTCACTCCCATCCAGGGTAAAACTGACGGATTCTTTGGAAAACACAAGGCAGAAAATCTGGATGTGGTTTGCCCAGTTTAATCCAAAGCCCTGGGGCTATGATGGGACCACAACTCTACTAAAAAGAAGGGAAAATTACTGCAACATGTGATAAGGTTTTCAGAGTGGGAGAAAATGTAAGAGGAAACGTGGAAAGAGGCCAGTAACTTACACATCCTTTTTTCCCATGAGGGGTGAGACACAGAAAAATGTTTAAAACAATTTGTAATTTTTTAATTCTCCAACTTATTAATCATTCCTCCTTCTATTTTTAATGGCTGGTTTCGGAGCTTAATCTCTATTAGGGTGAAATCTCTCAATCTATTGCTCTGTTAACTCATGACTACAAGCAGTGAAGGAACACCTTGGAAAAGTTCATACTGAGTGGTAATGGTATTGTACAATAAGTGATAAAACATAGGTTTATCTACTTTAAAAAATACACCCCTGCCATGAAAATACAAATAAAATTAGTGATGGCCTCGTCTTGCTACTTCTGTTGTCCTGCAGAAAAAAAGCTTTGTTCAAAAGTGGCCGTAAAGAAGTACTTTTGCATGCATATGTGTGCATGTATGTGTGTCCCTCTGTCCAATTATACATTTATCAATGAGCTGGTGATTGTGAAAGACCCTGAGCTCATTATTTGATTAAAATACCTTTTTCTTCCTCTCCCAAAACCACATGGATCTTATTTGCATGAGGCTTTAAACTCCCAACACTGGATGTTTCTGTAATAGTAGCTGTCATTTTGTATTTATGACTAAAGGGTTAGCAGTAGGGGAAGAAAGGGGTGGGAAATTATCTTGGTAGGCTTGCACTAGTCAATTTATATAACAGCTACTTGGGTGGTATAAGGTTTCTGGGATGTATGTGACCCTTTAATGCTTCCTCTTGCCAAAACATCTGGAATAAAAAATGCAGTTGTTGGACAGCCACACGTGTTAACAAAACAACCAGAGAGAGAAAACACGCTGAAGGGAAAAAAAACCCCAAAAACTATGATAAGGCATCGTTGTTATCAGTAGGAAATTAGACATTTAGGGTTGTACTTCAAAGCAAGTAATTTTATTATGGCATACTTGAATGGTTTGATTTATTGTGCATCAGAGCAAGACTGTAGCAGATCCCCCTGCCTGACAGGGGAAAATACATTCATTGTCCAAGAAAGCTCTATGCTAAGTGATTTCAAAAGCAGTGTGCAGATAAGAAGGGAATCTTGTTCCTCCCTGCAGCTCCTCTCATTGCACACACAAAGCACTCTGAGAAGCTGCTCCTAGGACCGCAAAGTATGATTTCTGCTGATACTACAACATTTTTGGACTTGAAAGGAAGTAAAAGATATCATGGTTTTCACGGCAGGGCTATAAAAATTAGTTCAAAAGATAATGCCCCTGGCATCCACAAGGTTGATCTTACCCAAGAGGTTAGCAGAAAAGATGGCTTTCTCTCCCATTAGTACTGACCCATATTGTAGGGGGATGGAGGATCACAGAGCCAGCCTCCACCACATCATAACAGACTGGCTTTGTGAGCACCCCAGCACGTGTTCTGCATCCGGGCAGCCCTGGCACCCCGAAAATGACTGGCAGACTCAGCAACTCTGCTTGACACCTCCAAACCATTGCTGAAATGAGGGAAAATGTGGAGAGTGAGCTTTTAGGAGATGGAGCTCTAGAGTCCTGCCTTCACTGCTTTCAGAATCTCATCACTTGGCAACTTTAGTGCTCCAAGTATAATCTTAAGAAATGTTTGGAAAATGTTCTTAAACACGTTTCTGAATCCCTTTGCACAGTGGAAACATTTTAATCAGATTAAATGTGGGGAAAGCTGGCACAAAAACTGTTTGAACGAGTGTGCTTGTGATTTCTTTTTCTAAGGTAAGTACATGTAAGATTAGGAGTCTTAACAACTGTGCTGCTGAGCTCTAGATGTTGTTTATTTGAGAGTATGAATGTGCTGCTTGCAAAGCCAGAAACTTCGGAAGATTGAAAAACTGGGATCTGAGATAAGATGAAGTGAGAGAAATTAAAAAGTGTAGGTGGTGCTGAGGAGGAAACCTGAGGCGGAGCATGTTTTCTGAATGCTGGGACAGGAGAGCTGGGGTGCTCTGCTTCATTCTCTCCTTCCGCTCTGACACCCCCTGACCTTTGGATGAATCAATTAGCTTCTCTCTACTTCACTTAACATTTTTTTAGAGGTGACTTCCTGCTTCACAGCAGGGACAGAGAGGAAAGGATGTGAAAAACGAACTTTAATTATTTTTGAAAGAAAAAAAAAAATCCTTTGAGAAAAGTGTCTTTGTTTTTAAAGCATTATTATAATACCAGAGAAAATGAAAGGTAGCTTGGCATATTTATTTTTATCCCAAATCAGAAAAGAGAAAAAGAGTCCCTTGCTCCAAACCCTGCCCAGAAAGATGTTCCACTGCACATGCTTCTGTCTCTGTAGAGAGGGTGAGAGAGCAAACAGTTTAAACAGGAGGGTTTAGGCTGTGTGGTGATCGAGATGCTCAGGGGCTCGGACACTACTTCAAGAGCCCTGGTGTGAGGGAGCCTGCCCAGGAAGAAGGAACAGAACTCCACAGTTCAAAACAGAGCTGGCAGGACAAAGACAAGTGCTTTTTTTTTCCCCTGAAAGCTAGAAATTTCTTCAACTTCCACATTGTCAGAAGTATCAAAAGGTCACTGGCATATCTCAGGTTACTGGGGAGGGGTAGATGGGGACTGATCAGCTTTGGGGTGGTATGTTTATAAAATCTGACCTTCAGTTTCAAAAATCAAAGGCATTCCTCTCAGTCCATGCATCAGAGAGAGATTTCCTTGGAGTCAAAAGTTTCATCCTATGCCAAGAGGACCTGTGAGGGACTGTTTTATTGCCAGGAGGACAGGGAGAAAAAGCAGGTGATTTATTTAGGTATCGGGCAGTCAGTCTCCCAGAAGAGAGAAGAGGCTATCTTAGCCTCCACATTCCCAGCTAATGAATGAGCCTGGGAAACTGGAGCAAGATCAAAGTTTCTTTACGACAGAATTGCTGACATTCCTGAAATAACTGAGAGTTCCTCTATTCACACTAAGCATGAATCAAGTTCACTGACACACAAAGCGCCTACAATGGGACCGTCAGCTGCATTGTTACCTTGACTCTCAGCTTATTGCCCTGCCTGACCTCTGCCTAAAGCAGTTAAGAAATTACTGCTTCTTCACCCATTGTTCTCTTCCACATGAAGATGTCAAAGTTCAAGATGTGTAGCCACAAGAAAAGGGGAAACCTTCAACGTTCCAGCTTAAAAATATGAGGTACAGTGTTTAGGTTGCTGTAGCATGACAGGGTAAATGATCTTAAAAGAACAAAATAGCCACGGAGGACTTCCAAATGTAATGTGCTCTCCAACACAGGTATGTCAGCAAAGCGAGGATAATTTCTGAAGGGGATTGACATTATTCTTAAGTCCATTTCACAGAAGAAGCTGCAAGGTGACACATGACCCCCTTTGAAAGCAGAAACTGCCCCAGGTCCCAGTCACTGGTCCTATAGCCTGGCATACTAATGGAGTTCAACCTAAGATTTAGGTGAATGGATGCAAGATCAGACTAAGGCTTTAAAACACGCCACACATGTGAAGGAGTAAAAGAGATATTGCCAGCTATAGGATGTTTGCATAATTCCTTCTATTGCTTTTTGAGAATAATTCTGAAAAGCATATTCTATTTAAAAGTAATTGAAGTATGACTTTGTTGATAATAAACATTTGAATTCTCTCAAGTTTAGGGATCATAAAAGTTTTATGAAGCAGAAATAGAGAAAAAGTGCACCTAATTGAAGGGGTTTTGAGTGCTCTAATAGTAGGGGAATATTCTGAGCTAGTCACAGGCCAGCAAGGCTTGCTGGTAGCAGCATGCTTGGTCGATATTAGGACTTCATCCAACAGTGACGCATGTCTTAATGAATCAGAAAATTAACATTTTATTTTAATAGCTCTCTTGACACTGGTAGCAGCAATGCAACTGACCCAGTTCTCTTCTGGACCTCAGAGGCAGTACGTGTCAGCAGGACACATCTTTCTAGCTGCTGAAGGACTTCCTCCCCTGCGCATCTGATTCTTCCTCAACAGGGGCAACAAAACTTTGCAAATTCAATCTGAGCAAATTTACCTCCAGCTTGCAGCTGACCTATTATCTACATCTAAAAAGGACAATTTTAATTAAACAGGTGCCAAAGTGCTTTTACAAGGGATATGTTCCCATTAGGAAAAATTCTACACTACAAATCTGCTTCAGGAACGAACTTGTGAAGTTGTGATTAGTCTCACAAGTGCTCTCTCAGTCCTCCTCCCATCTACCTTTCTCTTTAAGCTTGTCACACAAGGGCGGTTAAACTGTATTAAAAACATGTTACCATGTCACTTCCTCAGTCCGTATGCAACTGAACAAAGAGGTGACTTTCCTTTTATTCCCAGGCATTGCTCACCGACAACTTCTTTGCCAAGCACTATGGACGAGAGATCTGTCTTACACTTCAGTCATGCTCCGTGCAGTGTGCAGCTATTTCAAAAGTTCTGTTGCGTTTGTAACTCATTAAACCCTCAGAGGTTAATGGAGTGGCTTTCGGTGTGTGGTGCTCTGCCTTTGTGCAGGCATAAATAACAGCCTTATCACCAATGCCCTGTACCTGGCCTCAGAATTCATTGTTAGGAAGTATCACTTATCTGCTGCACTCCCAGGTCTGGCAAATGTAACCCACCTTGTTTGTTCCACATCGTGGCAGGTTCTTAATGCTGACACGGAGTGCTGTGGAAAATCTTTTACCTGTCTTCCTATAACTTTTACCTGTCTTCCTATAATAGCACGAGTGTTGTAGATAATGATGGTGCTAGCCTTTATCCTTTTGTCACTGTCCTGTGATGATTTTACATGTATCTTATTGCCATGGGCAGCAAGGCATATCCCAGGACAGCTGAAAAAATACTTACTAGTGCCTCAAGGGACTTGAAGGTGCAGAGGTACTGGCCTCCTTGCTGGCTGTGAACCTGCAGTATCAGCCTCCTGACATTCATCTTCTCAGAGGAAATGCCTGAGTCTTGGCACTGAAAGAGGTGGCCTCAGGGGGAGTGAAATGACAGCCAGTTGCTGCTCACTGATCTGTTGTCACAGCAGCGAAGCTAAGATAATGCTCATTTTTTTTCTCTTCTCCTTGCACTTTTGATCAGTAACCTGTGCAGCCTGTGAGATGTTAGGGGTGATAAAACCCTTCCTGCCATTGGCTTGCCACACTAATACATGGAAACAGGGATGCCTCAGTGCTAGTAGTCAGTGGTGTCAGCATTTGCTGTGTCACATTAAATTTCTCACTTTGGAAAGGGTTTTTGGTCCTGACCTGTATTTAACAGCTGAGATGATGAGGAACTGGGGGTTATTGATGGCAGGGTCCTACAGAAGGCATCAGAAATACAAACTCTGAAAATATTTCCTCTTTGCTGTGTCTTTTCTGTGAGGACCCTCTTAAAGAATAGGGCCCTCGTACATTTCTCTCTACAGCAGCCAGCACAAAGACATCCTAATCATGTCTGAGACCTCCGTGTGTGCCTGCCCTACAAACACAGGGGCAAAAGCATAGGAGTTTGGGAAACAGGAGCAAGGCAACGTTTGTAAATCACACATGCTGCGTTCTAGGTAGGTGCCAACATTTTTACATGCCCTGAGTGTTACTATAATGATTTCTTAAGTCATTATCTTGAAGACCTGATGCATAAATAGTAAAAATAACTTTGTTACCGGAGCAACAGGACCTTCAAAATCTTTGGTGCTAGAAGGAAATTCCCACCCTGTGAAATCTGAGCTGGATAGGCAGCAATTTCCATTTTAGAGAGCTAGATGACACTAACTGATTCATCTAAGAATAATTTTCTTTCCAGCTATTGATACAAGTTAGAAAGATACATTCTGTGACAGCTGTGGTATGTTACTCCATTATCACAGGAATTTCCTACAGCAAAATACGTAGTGGTGGGATGCAGGCAGATCTGTTTGGGAATAGTCTTTGCGAGAAGACTTGTGTTCAGATCCCAGTCCGAAGAGCCCCAAAGCCTGGGAGAGCCTCTCGGTGCTGCTGGATGGCAGCTTGCAGTACACAGGTGTTGAGGGTTAAGTTTTAGAATTTTTCCCCCCCCCCCATGAGTTACTTTTAAGTACTGATAGTTAAGGGTGCTTAAGGGGACAAAGGAGGCTGATCGCTGAGTTTTGGGAGAGAGGGGAGGCTCCTGGGGGAGGGGGGGGAAGGACTTTCAGTGCGTTCGGTTCTCCCGGAGAGCACGGCCGCACGACTGAGAGCTGCCTGAAGTCCACAGCTAGCGAAGGAGCCTGGTCCTGGGAATTCTATCATTTGTTGGAGCGCCCAGGAATTCGGAGTTTCTTCGTTGCCCTGCTGGATTCTAGGTCAGCCCGAGACCAGCCGCTGCGGCTTTCTCCAGCGCTGCCCACCTTGCCTGCCAGGACACCGCCCTGCTTGCCCGAGGACAGACCAGCTTCCAGCTTCCAGCTTCCAGCCGGAGCTCCGGAGCTTCCAGCGTTTGCCCTCGGGGTTCTTAGTTCTGTTTTTACTGTTATTATAAGTGCTGTTGTTTGTTTGTCCTGTTATATTTACTAGTAAAGGACTGTTATTCCTTCCCCATAGCTCTGACCAAAAGTGTTTTTTTTTTTTTTTTTTTTTAATCTTCCAAATTATAATAATACGGAGGGAAGGATTTGAATTCCTCATTTCCTAGAGAGGCCTGCCTCTCCATAGCAAACACCTGTCTTTTTTTCAAACCGAGACAACAGGGTAAGAGCAGACCAAAGGCTTTGTGTGCTCCAACTAGGTACATTTGTTGGAGAAGAGTAATCTGCGATTCATAAGATGCTGTGCACGGGGTGTCATGCTGATCCTGCATACAATGCCCTTCATGACTTGTGTGAGAGGCTCCTCACAAATGTCTTTCCTTATAATGGAAGCGTATGCTTTTGAAATGACAGCTATTTCCATAGAGTAACCCTCTAGTGGCTGTAGCCCTCCCCAAAGCCTCCCCAGCTGTGCAGTGCAAACGCTGGCATTCAGCTGCGCCGATGGCCTCTGATGCCCCTCTAGGCCTCCAAGTGAAGCAGAGTGTGATCACTCTCCCATGGCAAGATACTTCATGGGACTCCAAGGGCTCCTCCATGGAAGAGGTCAATTTTTTTAAGTGTTGAAAGACACTTGAGAGGATATGCAAAATAATCCTAGCACTGTCTTGAAATTCGTATCCCACTGCACTGCATCAATCTTTCAATGAATGGTAGCATTTTTACTTTTTCAGGTTGATGTAAGTCAATGGTGAAATTCAGAGTCTGAGTTAAAGCTCATTGAGGGGTAGGCTATGTTGCTTTTTAACAACCTCAGCAGGCTTTTCATTCCTACTCAGATGCGACTTTCTCCATGTAGTGTTTCTGTATGTGTCTTAGTGCCAGTTCACCTTCACAGCCCTTTGCATCAATCCATCTTCTGTCACAAACATGGCCCTGCCCTGGGAAAGGAGGATTACCTCTGTATTCTGATTCCATTTTTAAATTCTGTTTCAATCCCACAATTAGCTTTACGCAGGCAGACTTTTGCATCTCTAATTCTCCTGATGAAAAGGGGATTTGCATGCTAGGAAAACCATCAAGATTTTCCTACACTTTCTGTACTTAGCTAGGGCAAGAACTGTGGATTTTGACACTTCAAACAATTTTGCATGTGAATAATTCCACCCATATCAAAAGTTTAAATGATTTTAATGGTGCCAGGTAAATCTATTCTACAAATATTCTTCACAGATGGAGGACCATGGGTCTTAATGTGTGCTATGGAAAATGATGAGAGTCTTCCATTAGGGACAATTACGCAGGACTGCGGCTTTTTTGTGCTCTTTTGTTTGCAGAGACTGGGGCCTCGCTGTAATATAATTTTGGTGGTTTTTAATGAGCATTAGCATGCTGATGTCAGGAGCAAAAATTTAGTAAATGTAATTTAGATGTAAATGTGAACATTTTACATGTGAACATCAGGGATAAATTGCTGCTTGTTCAGTGCTATTGAGCATTCAGAGATGCAAGGAGATGGAGCTGCCAAAGCTGGAGCCCAACCTGCCAAGAAAAGGGCATTACTCTCTACTTGGGCTTGTACTGGAGTCAGTAGTAGTGTCTCCCTGGTGCTCTGCCTCAAGAACAATGCGCACCCAAGCATGGGATTACTGAGCAGGACTCTGGAGATGATGTCACTTTTCTACTGAACAGAAGGCTGTGTCAAATCCAGTAGCTCCATTTCAGGACAGCACTGGAAATTTAGGAGTGGACCACAAAAGAGCAAGAGGCTTTAAGGTCTGGCAGGCATGCCTGGTGGGGAAAAATGTAGGAAGGTCTACTTAATCTGTCAAGCAGAGGGAGAAGATTAAGAGGTGACTTATTGCAGTTGATACAAACCTACACAAAACCCCCAGTCTTCAGATAGGTGAGAGAGAATGACATAACAAATCTAGTAGAAAACTGATACCTTAAGTTTTATCTTTCATGTTTTTCAGATTCTGTGCTGCCTAGGGATGCAGTTCTGAGCCTTATATTAAGTGCTGGTAAGTTCTCTTCACAAAGTAGGTAGACAAAACAAATCCTTTTCCTGCTGAAGACTAAGGACGGATTTCAGGCCCAAAAGCACAAACAACGGTGGCTGAAGGGAGGAACAAGAAGGATGGGACCTCACAGCCTGAAGTTGTAACTGGAAAATTAAACCCCAATATACAAATGGACCTGGACCAAAACTTAAAAAAATGCAAGTCCTGGTGACCAGTCATCGATTTTGTGACCATTCTGAATCCACTTTGGGTGTAGCCCTGGTCAAGCTCTTGTCCTGCCCAAGGTGTATCCTGGAGGCCTTTCAACAAATACCTACTTTATTCTCCAGCTCTACCCAGTCTCTGTTTCAGGTCAGCCTTCCTGAGGCTGACATAATGACATAACAAAATTTGATGGCAGGTGGCTACTTCTGGACAATTTCACAGATACCCATGAGAACAGTTGACTCCTGGTCCTGTTTTTCTGGGAACAGGAGCTACTTCTTGAGCTGAAGAAGTAGCTTGCATTGAATTGAAGAACGTGTTGCATTTCAGAAATTATTATGTTGCATTTTGGCCACAAGATACGTACATGACAGAGGAATTATTCAGCTAAAGGAAGGATATTCTTGTCTTTTCTTGGTCTGAAATCCTCTAAAATTATGAAAATGGATGAGGAGTATAATAAAGGCACTTTTTTCCTTTTCCATTTGACAGATCCCCCAAAGTGACACAGAACACCAGACTCCATTGTGCAGGATGGCAAATATTTTTTACTCTACCAGCTTCAGTAAAGACTTATTGAAACAAAACACAGCCCCTTGAATGTGAAAACTGCTGACATTTTTTATCAGCTCACCTTATGGAACTAGCACAGCATTTTGCCTGCGGCTTTTTCCCACTTTGCCCGCTTTTTAGAAAGAGGCATTCACACTTCTTACAGCCTTTCTCTCAATTATCATTTTGCTTGAGGCAAACTTGTAACCCAGGCTCTGTTCTCCTGTAGGACAAACTGGGGGACTGTGGTGCAAGTTATTTTTAGATACTGTATAGTACATCTGCATAAAGAGGGCAGAAAATCCACAAATTAAAAATGCCTTTGGATTAGTTCTGAAGCAGCACACTGAGAGGTGATCTAAGTATTGAGGCAAGAATTTTCATGGTAGTTATATTGTATTTGTTACTTCAGTGTTGATCATGTCTGAGTCTGCCAAAATGCTTAAAAAGAGACATCTGCTGCTGCCTGTTATGTCTGCTTGGGTCATCTCAGTTAACTTGCTCTGTAGGTAAAGGAAGTACCTATGATCTAGCTCAGTGAAATTTTTCTATTTTATAGAGAAAAAATATATATTTTTTTTCATACTGTTTTTTGCTAGCTATAGATATAGGAAATCAAAAGAACTGCCTCATTTGTGATTTTTTAAGGCCTTCCCACTGATCTAGCTTTCCTTCTGCACTTCTGTTGCTATCCTGAAATGATAGGAAAATACATATTTCTTATAAGACAGTGTTAGGGAAGGAGAAAGGGAAGGGAAATTTGTGCAGCTCTGTCTTGGCAGAATGCAAAACTGGTAAAGGAGAGTGAGGGTGAGCAGGGACTTAAACTGGTGTGTCTAAAAGAGTATTTCACAGCATGTGTATTCAGCTGTGAGACACCTGCCTCTGTAGGAGTGTCTGTAGAATGTGTCATTTTTGTCTGGGTCAGTATAAGGTAAGAGCTTTAATTTTTCAGGGAAACAACGTGTTGTGCTCTTGTCTGAATTATTGAGATAGTTCTGACGGTGTTTTAAGTGTCGTAATTAATGGCAAAAAAGGTACTGTTACTGAAACAAGAAATAAGTATTTGCAGACACATAACAGGTTTTCCTACAAGTACAGAAATATGCAATATATTGGGAATGAGGTCACCATGTGCTTGTGGCACACAGATTGCTCACTGCAGTACAGTGAAGGAAAAACATTGCCTCTAAAATTAGTTTTCTTCCTGATACACCTCCAATGTTAAACATTTTCATGTTGAGTGGCCATGTATTGTGATGGGATTGCTTCTCAGGTGTGCTGAGCATGTGCAACCTGTCCTTACCGTGGAGTTCAAATAACCATTTTGGAAATGAGACACTGAAAGGGGAGGGACAGCGTTGTCTCAGCAGGAGCAGCTGCTGTCTCATTCCAGTTTGTCTTGGGTTGCAATGCAAGATGTATTCTATTCCCATCTATTGAAACCCATAACTCCAGGGGGGAGGAGGTAGGTGCCTTCTGTTAATGGGCCAGCTGTTAAAACCAGGTGGGGCAGTGTTCTTTATCTCTTCCTCCACCCATCCTCACTCGGGGGATATCTGCTGTTAATGGGCCATCGAGGCTCACTGCATGACTGATACAATTGCATCATCCCACTGGGACATGCTCCACCCAGTGGGAGGAACCAAACATTCCTACCTGGATAAAACCTGAGATTCAGAATGCCAGCACAGCCTGTTTCCATTGGATTCCCAGAGGAAGACCAGACCCATCTCCCCACCACCAGACCCTTCTACAGGATCATCTCTGCTCCAACAGAACCACATCTGTCACTCCAGGAGGACTTGATTGGACTGCTCCCAACATCCTGACCAACAGGGTGTCAGGTCGTATTCTGACTCTGTCAGGGTTTTTATTTTGGTTCATTTGGTTGTTTTGGTTTTTTTGGTGGTTTTTTTTGTTGTTTTTTGGTTGTTTGGTTTTGGTGGGTTTTTTTGTTTGTTTGTTTTTGGGGTTTTTTTGGGTTTGGTTTTTTTTTTTTTTTTTTTTTTTTTTTTTTGAACTACTACAATTTTATTTTTAATATTCCTAGTAAAGGACTGTTATTCCTATTCCCATATCTTTCCCTGAAAGCCTCTTATTTTCAAAACTATAATAATTCAGAGAGAGGGGACTTACATTCTCCATTCCAAGGGAAGCTCCAGCTCTCCCTGGCAGACACCTGTCTTTCCAAACCAAGACACAGTCAAAGAACATGATTAAAGTAAGTGTGCGAGGCCTGCGTCTGCTTGGTTATGGGGAAAATGTGAACAAAACATGTTGCCAGAAGTAAAATAAACAAAGGAAATCCCCTGAATAGAGTACAATGCTCTTAACAAATGGAGCAAACTTGTGGGAAATTTCGAGGCAAGCTGGCTAGGGCTGCTTTACTCTATGTCTCTGATAAAGACAACAGAAAGAAAAATATAGTAGGGCACAAGGAAGTATCAGGCCTTGGTGTCATAAACAAAATATACTTGCTGAATAGTAGGGATCAAAACACCAGAGGAAGGATATGAGAGTATTTTCAGAGAAATAGTCTATGATTCATGCACTAACTCTAAATCTCAGGCAAAGCTGGAAATTCTCATTATTCTTTTAACTTTTATTGTATTTTCAGTATCATACTCCGTAATTGGGGTTTTTTTTTTAAGAATGTCATGCCTTTTTAGCAGGTGTTTTGCCAAGTGATGACAACCTCAGTAGATTTAGAGAAAATGAAGATTGGAAATAATTGTACTAATTATTGCCATTTTTTTAAGCTCTGAAATACAACAACTTGCAAGAAATTTTAAGATAGATCGAACTATTCTATATGTCTGAATGGGCCTTTTTTTTGCAAGCCTACTTTCCCTTACATTTCCCTGAAACGATAATATGAAAACACACTGTAAAGACTATCTGAGAGAAATTCTCCACGTTTTTTGAGTTGCTCAAAATGTCCTTATATCTCTTTTGCTTCCATTTCCAATGCTCCTTGTAGCCAAAAAAAGTAGTTTCAAAACCACTTGCCACTAGAGCGAAACTTAAGCAAGCATTGTACACTTGAAGTATGAAGCAGAAATCCAATTCCAGATTACAAGTATTGGCCGAAGAAAGTTCATTGGAAAAGTTCTGTTCATCTTCTCAGAGCACTGAAATATACAATGTAACTTAGGAAACTGAATCCTTAATATACACTGTGTTCCTGTCAAACAGCTTCCTTACCCTGTAGGGTCTTACAGAATTGTTCTGAAAATATTTTCAAGCAGTGTTTAAATTCTAGAACTCCATGATTGAAAGAGACTTTAAAAATCATGTTGTTGTTGTTGTTGTTGTTGTTATTATTATTATTATTATTATTATTATTATTATTATTATTATCTTGTTCAGCTCTTGAAATAGCAAGATCCCTGATCATGAATTGTGCCAAGTTAATATCCAGGGTTCCTTGTTGTTTCAGTTGGCTCTATAACACTCAGGTTTAGAGACATAAGATCTGCAATCTTCCACGTCATCTGTCCTGGGATCATGAATTTCTAATCTTAGCTGGCATCACTGAGATGACTTCCTTTTCCAGGTCTCTGGGAATATGTCCTTAGTATTCACATTATAGGATTTGTTAAGACTACTAATTGAAAGCAAAGGTAACCACCTGTTACTGTTTGGAAGGGAAGCCATTTTAACATAATTAATTTGTCTGCTTGGAAGTGGTGGAAAAATGTTTCTCAAGGCCATACAAAAGGATGAAATCTGTGCAAATCCAGAGGAGGAGCAGATTTGTTTGGTAGAGGCAGCATTAGGCTATGTGTGTGGTCATCTGGAATATCACACAACAGAAGTATGTCAGTATTAGGTGGCATGTGTTTACTCAGTGAGGGCCCTGATGAGTCACTGTTCTTTGCTCTTAGAGCTGCTCGCTGTTATTTCACTATGTAGTGTAATAGAAATTTGAAAAATCTGTCTAAAAGTAGAAATGGAATAGAGAGGGAACTGAATAGATGGCTGAGCAAAGTCTCAGGCAAGGCATTATTAATTAGGATTTTAAATAACCCCTTCAATTCATTCCACACATGGACGACTCCTAAATCAAAGGAACAAAGCCCTCGTATGTCTTGAATTCATTTAATTTCTCTAGCATAGAGGTCTTTTTGTGGGCAACCCAGCTACATCTTGCTCTACCAATTGCCAGCTTCTTTTCCCATGGATTTCTCTGCCAAAATGAAACCCCTCTATTGTGAAGTCCTGCTGCTCCCAGGGACTGACTCTTCAAGCTGTCTATCCCTTAAGCTGATTCTTCAAGCTGTCTATCCCTTAAGCACTTACAGGTCTGGTCTCTCAGGACCAGTAGAGCCAGTGCCCCAGACATTGCTGAAAACTGATTACAATTTGCTCTAAACAAACTCTTTCAGGGCTGGATCAAAATAGTAAAAAACTTATAAACAAGGCAGTTAGCTATGAGAGGTAGGGCTGTTTGGTCACAGAAAACAGATAAGCTTGGAGGCACATTAACCTTTCCGCATTTTTACCTTCTTCTGGCACCACCTATTTTCCGTGTGGAGACCTAGATAGGTGAGGGATACCCAAGGTCAGCCCACAAAGCCTATTTTGTTTCTCACAGTCTCATGCTTCCCAGCTGTTGACAGCTCTTCTTTCTTTCTCTTTCCATAAACACATGCACACAAGACCCATGTCTCATTAAACCTTTTGAACGAGGCAAAACCAGACTTCGTGAGCCTTGCCAGAGGGTGAAACTTCAAAAAGGTTGTTTTTGCTTCATTTCACTAATAGAGACTGAAATTAAGTACCCCACCAGTGCCTTCAGTTCCTAGGGGAAGCTTTATTATGTATAAGGAATAAAAGCAAGAACAAACTTTTATTGATAAGTAGAACAATACTGTTGTCTTGGATTATTCCCATGATTATTTAGTGCATTGGTGCAACCTTATCTTAGAAAGTGTGAATAACTTAAACAAAATAATAAGGACTCAGAAGAGAATGCAAAATTACCCAGGAATGACACGATGTGGTTTTGATAGGAGGCAAAGGGTGGGTTTTACCTACAGAGTTGCAGACTTGGAGATGAAAGCTGGAGCATCAGCACGGTCTTGGCTGCCCCACACCCTTATGAGCCCCTTCTAGGAATCACAATGCTGTTTTGTCAGGGGATGTCCAAAGCCAGCATCATACCCGCCAAAGGAAGGGAGTCATGAGGCAGACCTGCTAAAAGCCTACTGTTTGCATTTTCATTGTCCTGAGCATTTTCATGTCACAATCCTAAGCACTTTCCATGAGTTTTTCCATTCTCCTATTTTGTTCTGGTTGGTTGCTACCCAGTAGGGCAGAGACAACTGTATTTTCATAGCACTTGCCATCTGCACTTTATGTCCAGCTTTGAGTAGCACATCGGGGTGGCTACAAATATGGAAACAGCTATTTCTAATACCGGCAGTAAAGCCTTACATGCCCAGATGTGTTACTGTTGGTTAAATTTCTGCTTTATTCCCTTGCAATGACTTCATAAACTCTTGAGGTGTTTTAGTAGTTACTGTTACACATTAACATCAGCACAGCTGACACAGGCTATAGCCAGTACAGTGCAAAGCCTGAATTTCCCTTGCTGTGTCAGAGAGAACTGGAGAAAAACAAACTGTAGATAATTATGAAGTGCTATGAAGCAAATCCAAAAATTATGGCATTGTACAGATTGATTAGCATTCTCAAACCAGACCTGGAGCCAGCTGGAAACAAGTATGTCTTGTTATTGTGCAGGTGTGTGCAGGTTCATGAGCATAAGTTTTGCTGTTGAAATGGATCTTATTTTTCATCTAGACCATGATCCTGTAACTGAATATCTGTTAATAACTTTGAATAACAAATTCACTTGTCTGAGCTTCTAGGTAGGAATGGCAGCCAAAGATTTTGGTTTCTGATACTTCAGCTGGTCCTCAGGGACACCTGCACAAAAGAGAGCTTTTGCAGCAAACCCCAAGGTAATAAAGACATCCCAGGTCCACTTCTTAACATCTGCAAGGTCAAGAAATGAAGTGACTGGAAAGTGAACCCAATGTTTTCAAAAGGATTGGGTAGTTTCAAAGATGAGCTATAAAGGAGCTAAAAAGCCTTTCAGAAAGTTAGTTTGTTTGTTTGTTTGTTTGTTTGTTTGTTTGTTTGTTTGTTTTCTATGTGAGCCAAGCTGTAATTTGAGAAATTTTGTTTGTGTGAATCGGGGAGCGCAACCAGTCACACTTAGCCTTTGTGCCACATTGCCCTGCAGTGCAAGTGGGAGAACATCTGGACACATTAACAGGCACTGGGAGCCCAGCATTTGTTTTTCTTCTAAGTAAATAAGAGATTATGTTTAGGTTTCCAATGCAAGATGGAAAATTATTCAGTGGGATGGGTGAGGAAAGAAACATGTACCGAGGCTGAGTGTACTGTGAGGGACTGTTGGATGATTTAAGAAGAATATTTACACAAACCCACCCCTGTGGTATAGAGCAGAACCTAAAAGAGGTTTTTATTGATAGCACAGCTTGGATGTGTGATATCTTTGGACAAAAAGTGGATGGCTGGGTCCAGAGAGTGGTGATGAATGGAGTTACTTCCAGGCAGCCGTCAGTCGAAAGTGCTGCTCCCCAGGACTCAGTACAAAGGCCAGTCCTGTTTATTTTCTTTGTCAGTAATATGATCAGGGGATGGAGAGCGCACACACCCTCCCCTCCCTCCCAGTCACTTTGCAGGTGACACCAGTCTGGGTGGGAGTGCTGATCTGCTGGAGTTCAGGAAGGCTCTGCAGAGGGATCTGGACACATCCCTGGATCATGGGCTGAGGCCGATGGTGGGAGGCTCAACAAGGCCCAGGGCTGGGTCCTGCCCTTGGGTCACAACAGCCCCAGGCAGCTCCACAGGCTGGGGCAGAGGGGCTGGAAAGCTGCCCACAGGAAAAGGAGCTGGGGGTGCTGGTGACAGGGACTGAACATGAGCCAGCAGTGCCCAGGGGGCCAAGAAGGCCAGTGGCATCCTGGGCTGTGCCAGCAATGGTGTGGCCAGCAGGAGCAGGGCAGGGATTGTCCCCTGTACCTGGCACTGGTGGGACCACACCTCAAGTGCTGTGTTCCATTCTGGGCCCCTCACTGCAGGAAAAACATTGAGGTGCTGGAGCACGTCCAGAGAAGGGCAGCAGAGCTGGTGAAGGGTCAGGATCACAAGTACTGTAAGCAGAAGCTGAAGGACATAGAGGTGTTTAACCTGGAGAAAAAGAGGCTCAGAGGAGACCTTTCCCCTCTACAAGTGCCTGAAAGGAGGTTGTGCCCAGGTGGGGGTCACTCTCTTCTCCTGAGAATAAGTGACAGGACTAGAGGAAATCGCCTCAAGTTGCTTCAGGGGAGGGTTTGTTTTGACACTAGAAGGAGGTTGTTCACTAAAAAGGTTGTTAACCATTGGAACAGGCTGCACAGGGTAGAGGTTGAGTCACCACCCTTGAAGGGATTTGGGAAATCAGTAGATGTGCATCTTATAGACGTGGTTTAGTGGTGAGCTGGGTTAATAGCTAGATTTAATAATCCTAAAGATGTTTTCCACCTAACCTATTCTATGTTTCTGTAAACCTGTTGTCTCATGAGAGGAAGGGCATGAGTTTTATCATTAATGAGTGCTTTAAGACCACTGAAAGAAGCGCAGACAAAAGTAACAGTAAAAACAGGTTTCATATAAAAGCAACAGCACAACAAAGTTCATTGGCAAGATTCAATCTACTACTTACCAAATGGTTAAGGCCCATTGAAGAAAGGAAAAAAAAACCCAAAAAACAAAACCAACCAACCAACAAACAAACAAAAGCCAAAGCAAGGGGAAAAAAAAAAAAAAACAACAACAACAAAAAAAAAAACCAACAACAACAAAAAAAAACAACCAAAAAACCCACCAAAACCCCCACAAACAAAAGCAGTCTCTATCAATGCAAACCAAAATAAATCCAAAATTAAATGCAAAATTATCTGTGTGGGGGTGGAGGCAGGGGGGAGAGGCTGGGGTCATGCCATTCATAGGGCCATATAAGAGAGCAGAATTTTGTCATAGCAATGTTTCATCCTGGTTGCATTTCGGGCCAGAAACTTCTTTGAAAGTTTGAGGGCAAAAATATTATCCCGCTTGGGTTGTTACTCTCACAAAAAGGTGTCCAAGAGTGTTTTATTAAAAAAAAAAACCAAAAAAACAAAAACAAAAAAAAAAAAAAAAAAAAAAAAAACCAAGAAAAAAACAAAAAAACAAAAAAACCCCCCAAAAAAACAAACAAGAAAAAAACCAAAAAACAACAACAACAACAAAACCAAAAAAACAACAAAAAAACCAACAAAAAAAACAAACAAAAAAACCACCAAACAAAAAAACAAACAAACAAAAAAAACCCAAACAAACAAAAAAAAAACCCCAACAACAACAACAACAAAAAAACCAACAACAACAACAAAAAAAAAACCCCAAAAAAACCCCCAAGAGCTGTGGTTAGATAGCACATGCTCCTGGGATCAAGCAGTGCTTCCCATGAACTCAAGAGGAGCTCAGCCCGAGGCTGAGTCCTGGCCAGCCTTGTTCAGGTCACAGTGCAGCCTGCAGGCTGGGGAATGCACCACCACAAATTTGCTTTGGGCAACCCCCACAGCTGGGCAGGTGTTCCCTTAGTGGGAGGTGAGCTTGAGCCTCACCCCCTGAACTTTTAAGGAGGAAGAACCAGAAACTTCCATGCTCTTCTCACTGTAATTGGCCCAGTGCCAGGGTGAAGGCACCCCTTGGGTCCTTGGGCTGTTCCTCAGGGAATGTAGCTCTTTTCCATTGGGCTGCAGGCTGGGAATCCCTCCTGGATCCTTGAGTACTTGGGAGAGGGCACGGAGTCTCTCGGCGCTTTTTCGGGGTGTCTTAGCAGGTGCAGGGTACCTCCCTGCACCATGCACAGCTTTTATTCTTTTGTTCTGTATGGTTTGTCATTTTCTCTTTAATTAAAACCTTTTTTTCTTTTTCAAAGTACCTCAAATCAATGCTGTCTCACTAATTATTCTTAAGCCATTTCTGGGAGGTTGCTGGCCACCCTCAGAGTTGATAAATCTTCGTGGAGCTCACAACACGCTGGCCTCACACAGAAACACATCAGGCAACAGTCATTTTCTTAAGGTCATTGGTGATGCCGCCTCTCCTAACCCTCTGGGGACATTCTGCCCTTATTGCCCCAGGTGGCATTTGTCCCTGGGAGATGTCAGTGACACGGGCTTAAACACTGCTCTTCCTGGCTGTGGACAAGCAATACTCCACTCAATATCTTGGTATCTGTCGCTACAAGCAGAGGGTCTTGTCAAAGGTGGAAACACTTTTCTCCCACCTCTTAGCTGGAATAAAAAGCAGATTTTTTTTTTTCTTGAACTGTGATTTATCTGTGAAAGTTACTAGCTGAAGCAAGAAATAAGCATGTTTGTGTAATAAACAGCAGATCACAATCTGCAGTCATGTGGTTGTGCAAATGTTTGGTGAACTAGATTATATAATTTTCTTTCTGTTTTCTTCTTTCTCCAACCATTTACTTTTTCTTAACCCAATGTGGTTTTCCTTCTTTTCTTTGGTTACACAGTTAAATTACTTGGCTCTTTAAGTGAAGCTGCTAATCTGAGGTTCATGGCACGATCCCCGGTAACTGAGGTCCAACAGAGCATCCACTCATGGTTTCTATGCTGTTGCAGTCTTCCCACACCTTTGAAATCTTCCTCTGGAGTACAGCTCCTCTGCATGCCTCTATTATGTGAAAAATAACCTGAATTATAACCAATTGTATTATACACGTTTCCAGTTCTTCCCACAAAAGTCGAAGTTCAGTTTTGACAAGTAAACATACAAATTATTGCTAATTCTTTGCCTTTTTGCAAAGAGAGTCTTAGAAGGTTATAATTGAAACAGAAATAATCTAAGACATTTCTGAGGCTGTGTTGGATCTTACAATCACTAGAACTTCTGCATCAATGAGCAGATGTCCTTGTGCAATCTCCATTAAATTAGATTATTCATATAGGTACAGTGCATTAAGTGTATGTTTTGCCAAGAGATAATGAATATGATGCTGTCCATAGAGCAGCAGCACAAAGACCTCCAGGGTCTGTGATTGGGACTCCTGTGAACCTCTCCAAAGCAATATCCAATGGTAAATCACAGGCTTCAGCCTAGCTTCAGTGGAGGCTGAGCTGACACTTCAAAATGGTTCATTGGCACAGAAATGTGCGTTGGTGTCTGGATATGCAGGAGAAAACAGCTGATGAATGGTCTTTCTCTAATAGAGTCTGTGAAGATGACAATTGAAACTGATATTCCTGGTATTAAAGTGCACCTAGAAGAAGGGTTTTTGTCATGTCGGCAAGGTGAAGAGGGAATATACAAGCTGAATTAAATAAGAATATGATGCTAAATAATCTTAAGATGGTGGTCTCTGTTAATAAAAAGCAGATGGGAAGACTTCAGCTTGATATTCTAGTGTGAATTTACTTTCCTTCTCAGTTACTGTCATTACCTCATGCTGTATTTTTATAAAATGCTTCATTATGATGGCAGGTGAGGACATATAGAAGAGAAAAAATAGCACATTGTAAGGGCTGTTTTCTCTTGAGAAAATATTTAGTCTTCCCTAGAAAGCTTACCAACTGTGAGCCAAATTACCTGAGTATAAATCTTCAGTAAACTTTTGAAATCAGTGTAATTATAATGGATTTATAGAAGTATAATCTGCCTTTTACTGATTATTTACCTGATAAATGCTAATGACTCCTTGGAGGTGAAAGTGGAGGGTATTTGGGATTCTACCCAAGGAATACAAAATGGGACTCTAGTGAATAAATATGTCTTAACTCTGGAACTGTTGCCAGAAAATAAATTCTTCCCAAGGAAATACTAGCGGGAGTCTTTTATGAATTTTACGTGTTAACAGTACAAATGAAGGAAAACTCTGTAATGTTCTCAAGCTGCACCAAAGACAACTTTGCCCCACACTGAGTACAAAAAAAATGCTGCATCTCCCTTCAATATTTTCTCATGTGTTCATGACATTCATGTGGAGCACTTGAGGCACAAGAATGTACACGCTGCCTGCTCACCACACTGCTGCAATGCCATGTGGTATCGATCCCTCTCACTCAGCTCAGGGCTGAAGCAGTCTCAAACCCCTCATGTGCAATATTTCATGTGTTATATTTCATTTTACCGTCATTTCCTGTGGACGGCCAGAAATCCATTTTCCTAAACTATTAATACAAGACCCATGAGACCTGTAAGATTATAACAAAACTTGCTCCATTTTGCCATCAGTTTTGTGTGTTTGTCCACGCATTAATGAATTATTTCAGGTCAAAAATCTTTATCTACGAGTGAACTAAGTGCAGAAGAGCAGGAAGGGTAAGGACAGTACATCCACTCTCTACATTCCTTTCTAGAAAATTCAGAAACTTCTCTTACCAGATAAGCTGCTTTAGACAAAGCACAATTCTATGTTTATCTATTTGTGTAATGAATCCATATTCTGGGGGTTTTAATTGATTGCATCTAAAAAACACTTTTTAGGAAAAAAAAAGGCATCTTTATTTAAGAAGAAGTAGCTTGGTAGATACAGAGGAAATAATAAAATTTCAGGGAAAGGAAATACAACAAATGGAGTCTGTTTTATCTTCTGTAGGCTCAAAGCACCAGGCACCTACAAAAACAAAAAAACCCTCTAAGCTTAACTTTCAGTACGAAATAAATCTTGTCTAAACATTTTGCAGCTTCATGATAACAAAACAAGTAGGTAACTTCGTATCTTAAACCCTTCCTTTCCTTCACACTCACAAAAATAAAACAGAGAGACGGAGAGTGTCCAGCCCTCTCTGAAGACATGTTCACCCATTGTTTATCCAAGAGGCGGCTTTTTTCCAAGAGCTCCCTCTGTGCATGGTGGCATCCTTATCAGGAGTGGTGACCTGCTGATAGCCTCTGCTGGAGGCCGGGACACCCACTGGGTGACAGGAGGACGTGCTCAGCCATCTGCCAAGGCAGCCCTGCAGATCGCCCCGTGCAGCCGCCGAAGCTGCTCCCCGCTTCTCACTCACAATGAGGGTCAGGCTTCAAATGAGCCCTGCCATGTTCCTGCTGATGCCCAGCAGGGATTTCCGTCTGATTTCTGTAAATATGGAAATCTGAAATGCCGGATTTGTACTTCAAGGGGAAAAAAAAAAAAAAAAAAAAGGCAAATAAGAAAAGAACCAAGGTCCTTTGCCATGCCCAAGAGATTAAAGCAGCGGCGTGTGTGTTCCTTACATTTGCCTTTGGACCTAATATTTTTTAATTTTTTTTTCCTTTGGTGAGGATTACTAGTCTATTTTAAATGTGAAAACCTTTAAATACCTGAGTAATGACTTTAGGAGCAACAATGGTAAAAAATCATTAAGTTTCCTAGCCATGAATTAACTGACATCTTTGGAAAGTATCCCTTAAGGACTGTCTTCACTGGGCATGGTTCCTGATGTGGAAATTGCCAGCAAGTTTTTAAATGGCTTTTCCATCTCAGCAAATACTCCTGTGTAGATGCAGCTAAAGCTGTCTTAATGTATCCTTACGGTTTTCTGTAGAATGCTTGTCTCGTTGCTCAGCAATGTCACCAGTACTGTGCATGTGTCTGTAGCAGTACAGAAATTTCCCACCTTTAAGGATACACAGGGAGTTGGGAGCTCTGTTTGTTTTCCACCAGCCCAGTGCAGCAAGAGCCTCTCTGCAGCAGAGCCTGGTCCTGCTTGCCTTTGCAAGGGTCCGGTTCCCCCCAGATCCAACACTGTCATGAAGGGGAGATCAGTCTCACTGCTCCAGATTTCTATTTTACAGGCATCACTCTGTTCTTCTGACGTTTTTCCATTAGCCTTGAAAGCCTGACAATGCTAAGGATTAGCGGTGATAAACCTACACCTGTATGTCAGTGCAAACTGCCTTCGGTGATGCCTTCTGCACTGTGGACTGCCGTCAGATATTGCTGTGCTTGCTGTGTCATGTTTAGTTAAAAAGAATATGGAATATATGGCTGGCTGCTTGACTGCGGGAACTTCAGGAAGTTGGGGAAGTAATTGTAAATAAAGAAACAGCTACAACAACAATAACAATTTATTTATTACTAACAGAATAAACAAAATTCACAAAGGGATCTACACATACTTCTTTTGTCTTCGCCGTCTTCCTGGGCTCTTTTGGAGGGAGTTGTCCTGCATTGCTAGCATAAACAAAATTTTTAGATAATATTGATTTATATTTAATATAACTGTTGATTTCTCAACAGCATTTGGTCTCCCTTTTAAAATGGTTTTCAAATGCTTCTTTTTAATACATTCAGTATTCTCCATTCAGGCTCTTTTCAAAATCCACATGTACAGATCAAGCCTCACTGCCAAGGTACAGTAAGGGGCTACAATATGTCACTAATATCTTTGCATCAAAGCCTGCATTACCTTCCCCATTGTGTAAAACTTCTTTGTGATGCAGACAGTCATGATCTACATTTTGCCTGCAAGTGGAGAGGGGTTTTTTTTGTTTGTTTGGGTTTTTGGGGGGTTTTGTTTGTTTGTTTGTTTGTTTGGGGTGTTTTTTGTTGTTTTTGTTTTTGTTTTGTTTTGTTTTGTTTTGTTTTGTTTTGTTTTGTTTTGTTTTGTTTTGTTTTGTTTTGTTTTGTTTTGTTTTAAGGAGGCTTGGCACATCCGTGATCAATGTCTGGAAGTTCCGTAAAATGATTGTGAATTTGCCTGCAACCACCAAATCTCACCCAGGCTTACTGAATTTGTAAAACATACATTTGTGACTGAAAAAAACCCCAATCTCTCTTCTCTGCAGGAGATATTTATCAGGCCTATCTTGGCAATAGCAGTACACGGTTTATGGCCCATTTCAGCTAACAGTGGTCTCTCATAAATAAAGGAATTTTTTTTACAGCCATGGCTTAAGGCCAAAGTCTCCTTCATTCTTTCAGCATATTTACATGCAGTTTTTGTTAGTGGCCATGATGCATTAGCCACTTGTTTCCAGCTTCAACTGTGTTATTGAAAGAGCATTGTGCCAATATTCTCTGAGATGCACCCATGAACCATGAAGTTACTTTTTGTTGCGTGCAGTTGTAGGTTGGAGACAGATTCATGACTTTAGCCCAATGATCATGAGACAAACAGCCAAGAGTTTATCACAGCAGCTCTTCTTGGGGGCTTTCAAACTTCCCATGCTTACAGACATGACTGCTCAAGGGTCTCAACTCCCAGCACAGCTCACTGGCCAATGATCTCTCTAGGCTGAATTTGGGGGGGCAGCTTCAGACTGGCTGCACTGTGGCAGCTTTTGTGCTTATTGTCATAATGTTTCAGGACCAGGACCTCTTTAATTAAATCCTTCAGTCTTTCTCTTAAGGATTGCATCTGTTCTTTGAGTGTTTTCAAGCAGTCATGCTCTATGACTGCTGGTTCAGACAACCATGTCAGTCACAAACATCCCTAGGTAAATCACAGTTCCAAGAAATCATCGGATCTGTTCTTTCTTTTGAGTCATTGAAAACCGATACAGTCACGGACAAAGACCCTCTAATTAATTAGACAGTGGTATGTTTATTCACAGGTGGGCAGCACGGGAGCCATCTCTGAAAGGTGTGGCCACTCCAAACAAGGCTCTTTGCTCTCTATTTATTTTCCAAGATCTTACACACAGTACATATGCATAACCCCAGCACCTCCCATCCCCGCTCTGTACTAAAATGAGGCTATCAGTCCTTCACGTGTGCGCAATTCTTCTCTTGAACTGGGTTGGTGGTCTCGAATTGGGTCAGTGATCTCAAAGGATGAAGTCAGGAGAGTCTTCATCAGGTCTCTGTGACCCTCTGGCACTGTCCAAGGTCCCCTGCTTCGTGATTGATTGATACCAAGTCCAGGTGCTGGCCATTGTTCTTAGTGGTTTCAATCTGTTCTTATGATGGTTCACTTACTCCACTTTTTCTATAAACAAGCTCGTAATATAACAGTTAGCTCTAGCTTGGGCATCTAATAATCATTAACCTACCATTTACTAATCTAACTTACATCTTGATCAATATAAATTGCGTCTAACCCTTAGCTAAAATCTTAACTCTTTAAAATCATGAATCACTTTCTTCAAGCAATTACTCAGTGGTGTCCACAGTGTTCCCTCCCATCCTTCTTTGCACAGCACACACGTATCATCTTCATTTGTTTAGTTTTACCCTCACAGCACCCAAATTTCCAAAGCAGCCCAGTGCCTGTGATCATGGTCCTCTTGTGCTCAGCTCCTGGGATTGTGCTTGATTCACTGTGGGACCTGGCAGAGGGATACTTCACTCAAAATGAGATTTCAGTACCCTGACTCCAGCCTCCGCAGAGCAGAAATCTGTGCAACCATCTCTTCCATGAAGGTTTCAAGGATACATGTGCTCGAGAAATTCAGCTACATAGCTTCACTGTGTAGCTACCTCTTCCTAACATGAACCCATCCTAGGACTTTAACAATCTGCATAATAGTGATTCATTTGTTGAGAGGAGGAACTTCATGAAATTTGAATGCATATACATTAACTTACATGCAGACCTTATGTCTTGTGTCCCTGTTTTTCTTTTCTGTTAACATGTCAAAATCTGGACTGAACTACACTCCCAATAGAGTGAAATACATAGAAAACTTGAAAAACTGCTTGATTTTACCTGAAAGACAGTTCTTTAAATAAAAACATTAGTGGAAAATGCTTGTTCTATGAGACCAGAACATTCCAGGTCTGGGAGGTTATTGGATTTTTTTTTTATTTTTTTTTTTTTTAGCTAATGGCAAGGGAGCCTCACTCTGTATAAATAGTAAGCCTTTTATGTGAAGTCCTAGAAACTTTGATCAAAGTTTTAACCTCAGTAGCTGAACTATACACTGTAATTACTGGTATAATACCATCTACAAAAAGCTTCAGTTCAGTGCCATGAATGCAGGCAGGCAGTCCAAGACACCTCAAGGTATAGTCTTTCAGGGTTCAGACTCTTTTTCTGGGTCTTAAGTCAGGGAAATTTCTCACTGATTTCACAGCATGCTTTCCAGCATGAAATCATCCCAGTTTGGTTTATTTTATGTGGTAATTGTTCTTTCTCATACACCTTTAAAGACAGAAGATATAAAAAGCCAAGCAAGCAAATTCTTTAAATATTCTTGAAAATGTAGATTATGTATCAGAGTTAGGGAATTTTCCAGGGCATTACGCAGTGTCATCTAGCTCCTGGCCCATGATTCAGTCTTGGTACTGGGGCAAAGGAGCCAGGGAAGAACAGTAGCCTGTCTTGCCTTCTCAAGGGTGTCAAAATGTGCTACTGCAAAAGTCTGCTGTGGCAAAGGTCTGCAGCAGTAACTCCCTTCTGCCTACCTGTCACCTCATCTTCCTGGACAGCGAAGAATAATGCTACCAAAGGACTAATTCGGTGGGTGTGCTGAAATGTGAAAAGCTGCCACCCTCTCCCTTTGCTTTCTGTGCCACAGCAGTCCTCCTCACTGCACATTGTCGTCTCCATGACGAGCCAACAGGATCTGTCCACACGTCCTTCAGTGCTCTCACCCCTGAGCCAAAAAGGATTACTTTACTTTCCAGTGAAGTATCCATATTCCCACCGCCAACAGGACACCAGGAGAATTTTGATCTTTCCACTGGACTGAACAAGTGCCCTGATGTTGGCATCTGATCCCCAGCATCAGAAAGGCTGAAGCTCCAGCTAGGAGTTTGAGGGAGTTGATTGTGAAGCACTGAACAACTGGAAGTCATTAGCTTCCCTTTGAACAAATAAACCCAAGCTTTGTTGTGTCTATCTGCCTTCAACTTCTCACTCTAAACAGTGTTCATATTCTTAAGAATTGTTGCAGAAAATAGTTTATTCCAAGTAAATACAGGAAATTCCTTCTTGGTGTTCTGATATGTCTTGGAAAAACCCACTGCTGCTGTGGGTTGACACGTGTGCTCAGATCAGTGATCTAATAACCTCCCCTCATTAAAGAATAACCAAATACTCTTGCTTTTTTTCTGAAACCAGATGAGTGAAGCAGGGTTGTACTGAAGGCCCAAATGACTGTCTCTGCTCAAAACAAAGGAGTCTGCTACACGTGTGTGGGCACTGTGGCTTTGCTAGGTATTCTGGTGAAAGATAGGATTAGACGGTCAGCTTATCATTGTGGCTGCGTCAGAAGAGTGGGCCTGAACTGCTTCCAGTTGGTCTATCATGTTGTTGGACCAAAATCAAATTGGAGAAGACTTTTCCATGTTCTGGAAAACCAGGTAGCTGTCAGACACCATGAGGGTTGAGAGGTCCATGACACCGAGCACAATCATCTCCAGCTGCTCTGACTCCTGACGATGAGCATAAAACCGCCTGGTGAAGGGAGGAAAGGGGAGTCAGGACAAGTGGTGTTCTGCTGTACACAGAAATTTAATTGTATTGAAATGCATTTCTTTGGGGTCAATGTTTGATTGTTTATGTCTGCCCTTCTACATTTCAGCTGGATGTTTTCAGCTTTTCCAGCCCAAGTCTTATTTTTGAACTGTTAGAAGCTAGAAGCAGTAGCCTGGAAGTTAATGAAGCCACATAAACATATCCCAACATAAAAAAAGAGTCAGACTTTTCAAGGAATATACTTTATACTAGGGACCTTACCATGAACTCAGATGGTGAAATACTTGCATGTTGATCTGTTCAAAAGTTGAAAGATCTTTTTGTAAACCACCTCTGTTTTATATGGGGGCTTTAATATGTATCAACATGTATTTAATTTTTGCCTTTGGAATGGTTTGCATTAGTGCTCCTCAGTGCACATCCAATTAAGATTTAATAAGATAGTGCTTGTCCATTAATAAAATAACAATAATTAAAAACATATTTTTGGCCATTCAAATTTTATGCAATCAATATATTTTCTTTAGCTTTTAAAATCTGTTTCTAATGATCAGTTGGAATTACTTTTATGCTGGAAAACTGTTTCTAATAAATGAAAATTAGCAATGCTTTTGTAAACTTTATTTATTTAAGGGAAAAGGGACTAAACATGCTCTGCAAAATTTAAGAATAAGCAACAAAATACAAGCAGATACAGAATTCAAATGCTAAATGTGAAAAATAATTTATTGGCAGAGGTAGAGATGGTCCTTTTAAAATGTCCCTGTTTTCATCTATTTCGGTGTGTGATGTTAATTATTTCTCTTTCATGTAGCCCAGTTAGAGTTCTAAAAGGAAGGGATTTCTACTGATTTCAATGGCCCCTTTATTTCCAGCCCACAAAAATGAAGGACTCCTGGCTCTAGCCTTGGAAACCCACTTTGCCTTGTGTGTCAGGGACCCACAAACCCACAAAGTATGGGATGTTCCCATAATCGCTGGCAATTCATCACATATCCCTGCTGGAGTTTGGAAAGGATCTGTGGGTCACCCTCTCAATGTGCTACTTTTCTTCGTGGGGTGTAACACCCCAGCACTGGTGCCAGGCCAGGCCAAAAATGGAGCAGGGGAGTTTGGAGGCAGAGGAGTCAATGTGATGTACCTCCTGTTTCTTCTGTCTGAGGGGCCAGGAGGAGGACTGGTGGCACAAACTTCGTAAGTTTCCCATCAGAAATATCCAGGGCTGTGCTGAAGAACTTTAATTTTTATAGCCCTTGAGAGACAGGCACATTAGAAGCTCAGATGGGGATGAAGCCTATGGCTAAGATGCATCATTTTGGGGGGTAATTCCCGCTTCATCCAGCTATGAACCTGTCCTCAAAGACACAGGATCTAGCCACCAGCCCAGTGGTGTGTCAGGGGCCAGGGCGCCAAAAATCATGGAAAGAAATAGTCTATGGCTCCTTTCCTCCCTGCTCAATAAAGCCTTTTCTCTGTTCCCAGCAGAGTGTACCCATAAACTGATGATCAAGACGTGGTCTCGCAGATATTTTGAAATTAATAAGAAATGATGACTATGTCAAGCAAAGTACTTGCAAGGAGGTTTTGTTATGGGGGGATCAAAGGACAGATAAAAGAGGCTTTTATTTATAAACCACTTCTATTCTTTAACCCACTGGGAGCTGTCAAAATATAAAAGACAACCCTTTCTTTGACCTTTCTGTGCAGCTTTATAAAAAAATAAGCATGAGACAAGTTTATGAAAGCATTACTTGAATTCTAGAAATAAAACAGTCATTGTACTCATACCTGTAAAGCTACAAGCACGATTAGCATCATGTGCAAAATGCAAAAACAACTTGCCAATTAGTTCATCTTAAAACTATTAAGAAGTTCACTATATCGTAATCTGCTCACAGAAAGAGTATAAAATATGTAAAATTTTATCTCTTTTTGTCCAACCTTCATTTTAATGCAATTTTTTTTTTTTTTTGGTGTCAAGTTTCCAAGTTTTTTCTGACTATGCAAAAATGCCCGTACTTGTACTTCTATTGTACTTCTCACTTTACAAGACATCCTTTTATAATTGCTGCTCTAAAATGTGATTTACATTTTCAGTAATACCTACAGTAGTATCACCAGTATAATTAAAATATAATTCAAAGAGTATTTGCAGTCCATTAACACTTCTTTGACTATGCACAGTTTCTAAATCCTGCTCTGAACTGAAAGCACCTTTCTTCTAATGCATGCCTGATATGCAGATTTAAATTAACCTCTTTCTAAGCACCGGTGGCTACATTCACGAAGACTGACGCTTTAATTGTCTGTGTCCAAAATTCTGATCCTTCAGCCTCCTGTTCAGCTGCTGCCAAACTTGAAAGGAAGCCAGATTTCCTCTGCTCTTTAATTCCTTCCAGTGGAGCCTCCTGGACACTTACGTGTTTGCCGCACACGAGTGTGTGTGCCAACAGCCAGTCCTGCCCAGGAGCCTGCAGCGTGTCCTGCTCTTGTGCTGTTGGGCATCCTCCCTGCCTTGGTCAGCATTTCTTTCACTTGCTCCCACCTCTGAATCCACAAAGAAGAGGGTGGTACTGTCTGCTTTGGAGGACAATGCCTCAATGGCCCCAGTTCTGTGCCTGGCTATTTCCTGTTTACCTCAGGGGCTCCCAAGGCTGTGGAGTTCAAAGTCTACAAATGATAAGAGCCTTGGAAATAGGCACCAAAACGCAGAAGCCAGGCTCCTTTAGTATCTACAGAACGACATCTTGTTAAATGATTGTAATAATTTCTCTGTATCTTGTTACCTTGTCCTCTTCTGCCTGAAACCTCCAGTCATGATTATGAGTTAGCTTATATCCTGTTTAAAGTCAGGAGCCTCTCTCTGCTCCTGACTGATTGAAGATGTTCAGGCCTGAAGGAACAACTGATAAGATCAGGCATTTATGCTTGAGTTCTATAAACAGGTTTTACTAAATAAAGGTTTAAGTTCAATGGGTTTTCTTGACTGTGTAAAATAAGACAGGCAATTCTGATTGCAAGATTACCTCATGTAACTTGGAGAATTGAGATGAGCTTCTCTGGGCGTCTTAGCTGTTTTGGAGATGGGCAGTGGAAAGACTGAACTGCCTCAAAAGCAGACAATTCTTTTACTGTACTTTTTCCAGGCTGCTGCCAAAACATATTCACACAAACTTGTTCTCCTGAGATTTCTACCCCAATCTGGCAATCTGTCCATTCCAACAAAGTCTGAAGGAATTGGTACTTTGCCTGCTAGTCCGAGCTAGACAAAACCTCTGAGACTCACGTGGTGCATCTCCAGGCTACGAGCTGGGGTCAACGCTCAGCTCAGCTCATCTCATCTCATCTCCCTGAACTGAAGGGAACCTGCATTTAGGGTATGTCTTGAGATCCCTTTGTTAGCAATGACAAACATAAGTGAACAGTTTTCTGCTGACAGATCCATTCACTGAAGACCTGAATTAGTGAGGGTCGTGCACGGCTGACGTGACAGGCATGGCTCCTTTAGTGCTCCTGGGCTTTACTCTGACCAGAAAAAGGGTATGAGGAAAGGG